>JAHKKF010537345.1:0-13949 GCA_019740295.1 Labeo calbasu
AAAAAACACAAGTTGTGATTGTTAACATTAGTTACACTGTGAACTAACATGAACAAACAATTAACGACTAATATAACAAAGATTAATAGTGTAACAAATGTATTGTTTATTGATGTTAGTTAAAACATTAACTCATTTTAATAAATGACATCTTATTGTAAAGTGTCACCAAATAACATTATGTTAAGTTAAACTGAATTACAACATCAGTCTGTCATTAACCAGTCCAAAAATTTAGACCATAATGTGCTTAACATGCCACCTAGTGGAAAACAGAGCAACTACTGTAACTGAATTGGTATTTTTCAAGTATGATTAGTTTTAAAGACTGTACTGTGAAGTGCTGTTACAAGAAAACATCCGCAACGCAGCCAGCAAGGAATAAAAATCTCAGTTTGCTGCTTTTCTGTTGTGTAATGTGCTCTAAGTCTTTGTAATTTCTTTTTTAATCTGAGAAAATGCTGTACTAAAGCAAAGCTTTGTTCAGTCACAATGGGGGGCAGAGCTGTTTGTGTGCTTTTGTTCGATTGACTTTTATTCTGGAGAGTAATCACGTCACATGTTCGGCATACGTCTACATTTAAATCAACGCTCTGCTCTCCATACAGTCAGTAAACGGCGAACACAGGGTTGCATAACCTAATCAATGTTGCCTAAGTTACCTGTAAAGCTCTTTAGGGTTTAAGCAGGAGATGAATGTCAGTAACGCTTAAATCTTCAAACAAGCGGTCAGGAGAGCCACTGCTCCTGCGTAAGGCTGTGAAAAGACCGTGTTCTCCATGACACAATGCTGAAGATTAAGTGCTGTCCTCCTCTTGGACAGCGTTGAAAGGGTTTGATGGGGTGAGAGGAGCCATTAGGATCAGGTTTATATGGCACGATGTGGGTGAAGATCTCAGAGCATTACAGAGACTTAAAAGACGGGCCGAGGTGTTTGATTAATCAACGGAACAATCTGTTATACATGCTGAAGGAGTTTGACGTTGAGAGGGAAACTCAGAAAGAGTGTGGGATATTACGACAGTTTGCTCAGATGAAATGAGAGTCTGATTGTTTTTCTCTCAGCGGGGTCACGGCTAGAGAAAGGGGAGTCTGTCACCAGCATCACTGCACAGAGACATCACTGTCAGCTCTCAATGGGATATTATTAGCTGCTGTCAGTGAGTGAGTGACATGTGCTGCATTAATAGCGCCTGTAATCTTTAGTATAAAATGATCAATAACTAACATAAATGGTAAGTGAATGGATGCCTTTTGACAGATTCAGAGTCACAATGTGGCCCGGATGCCCTGAACTCCCTCTGAATCAGTCAATCAATCAATTAATCAATAGCACAAAGGCTTTGCGTGTTAAGTGGAATAGACAAAAGGAGATTAGAAATGGAGAGATGAAAATTAATAAGAATACAAATGCAATCCTAATTAAATCAGACATCATTAGATAATATGATAGAAATTATTAGAAGAGTTGGGACACTTTTTTAGGCTCATCCTGGCACATTATGGGGTACGTTGTCACAAAAAAGCTGTTTATTGACAGATTTAAAAAATGAATTAATAATATTAGTATTTTAAACTGTAATATTATATATTAAGTATAATATTTAATTATAATATAAAATAAAATATATTTTTTAATTATGCTATATTTATTATGTTTATATAATATAATGTCTTTATTATAATGTATTCAAATTAATTTATTATATATTAGCATATTCATTTATTATCAAATAACCCTGAAAAAAATACATGACAGTTTCCACAAAAATATGGAAACTGCAGCACAACTGTTTTAATACTGATAATAATAATTAAAAAATGTTTCTAGAGCAGCAAATCAGAATATTAGAATGATTTCTGAAGGATCATGTGACACTGAAGACTGGAGTAATGATGCTGAAAATTCAGCTTTGATCACAGGAATAAATTACGTTTTAAAATATATTCAAATAGAATAACAGTTATTTTAAATAGTAAAAATATTTTAGAATTTTACTGTTTATCTGTAATTTCGATCAAATCAAATGCGTCTTTAAAAGACATTAAAAATCATACTGTCCAAAAACTTTTAACTGGTAGAGTATGTATTGGAAAAAGATGAAAACTCATAAATATGCCGCCACTTTAAAGCCACAGTCTTGTAATCACGTGGGAGCGAGAGAGTGGTAGTGAAAGAGAGAGGAAGCAGTGCAGGGCACATGTACATGAGGATGTACTCGCACATAAAGCACTGCAGCTCTGCCGTGTGTTGCATTACGCAAGCGGCTCATAATCAGCAGTGGAGCTGCAGCAGCGAGAGCGCAATGACAAGCGGCTTACGGAGGACAAACACAGCAGCGCTGCATGAAAGTCAGCGTAACTCCCTCCCTCTCACACACCTCTCTCTCGCTCTCTCTCTCTGTCCCTGAGCGTGCAGCCTGCGTTTGGCTGCTGAAGCGCAGGAGAGTCTCTGGAGTCGCCAAGGACCAGCGGACATGAGCGACTGACATTCACACTTTCCGTGTGATTTTTAACCTCGGTCTTCGATGGCTTTGAAGGAGAGTTGCCTCACCTGGGGCTTCCTGCTGTGGTCTATGACGTGGAACTCGGCTCGGACTTTTACGCCAGATGAAGGGTCTTCGGTCAGTCCCATATTTCATCGCACCACTGCCACCGAGACGCTGATAAACAGCACTGAGGCCCCTACAAACAACTACACAGGTGTGTACAACAACAATATGTCTGTTGTGATATAATAACTGCAGAGCATCATATAGTGCTGTGCAAAAATGATCAAATGCACTTAAAAAGTTCATAAGTTTTTCATAAAAAGCATACTGGCAGTGCAACATTTACAGTGCAAACACAAATAGGTAGGCTATATAAAAACACATGCACTTATTGTGAAATTGCACGTGTTGGTTTTAAAATGCAAAAGCTTCTTAAGGGTTTACATACAAACAGAGCTTTCATAACAGCTCAGATAAAATCAGATCAGCCTTAACTGCATATAACTCACATTTTATTATGACTGAAGAACATATAATATATGCCAGCCTTTGCATACTTTGAGTGCACTTTGCAAATAGTTTATTGATGTTTCCTGACCCGCAGTCAATATGCATGACAGATTTGTGGATCTCTAACATTATCAAGCTAATATATGAGTTTGATTGCAGTATATAATGTATCTGTGAAGGAAAAGAAACCATCCACAGGTGTCAGTTACCTTAAGGTTTATTGCACAGGTGAAACAAAGGATGCTTTTTGCCACGTGGCAATGGCGGGCAGTGGGATAGTTGGCAGTTTGTCAGTTCCGTTACGGGGTTGCCAGCTTTGAAACTGAAATGGAGGGGGGTTTATCGCCACCGTGGCCATGACAGAATTTGCCCTGCTTTCAGCTTTCAGTGCACTGCAAAGCTGAAGGAATCTGAAGTGGATCTGTCCTGGATAAAAACATGCATGAGTCAGATTTCATCCTAAAATCAAAGAAGATAGTAATTAGTTATATTTTGCATAAAGAAAAAAGAGGTATATTTGGTTTGGTTGTTAAAGAACATTAAGAATTTTGCACTGTGGCAGTATTTCTATGACAATTTAGCACATTTAGCCCCAAAATTCTATTTGATATAATGCAAAAAAAAAAAAAAAGAGTCATTTCTGTAGAGTAAAAATAATTCTATATTTTTTAATTTGTATGCATATTTCTTGCAATACCTTAACTTTTATGTAGAAAATCATGTTTTTATAAAGTAATATTATAATCATTTTTATGTATCGTAATGCACTATAGTAACATTATTGCATTACAGTAATGAAGATTGCTTGAGAAAATGTGCTTAATTGTAATCTAATGTCATAGTGTGCCCAAAAAAACTAGACATTGTCATTTATTTTCATGACAATTAAGCAATTAATTTTCCCACCAATAATGCAGCATAAATAAATAAATAAATGATTAAAATCTCATTCTCACATTAAAAAGTAAATAAATGATAAAACACATTTTAACAGAACTAAAACAAAAATTTAAAAATCCTAATTTTGTTTCAGCTAAACCGAAACACTGATTTAGTTTGTTGATAGTTAGTTTGTTACTAAAGTAATTAAAACTAAAACTGAAATAAAAAAAATAACAAAAACAGCAAATTAACTAAAACATTAACTAAAATGAAAATGAAGACAGAAAATATAAAGATGAAATTCAAAACATTGCTAAAAACCATAACTGTTTCTCAATAATACTAAATAAAAGTGGCATAATGCATTTCCTTATAAATGCAATATATAGAAATACATATTGTGGACCCCTGTAAAGTTCCTCCATTCACTCCAAGCCACTCATTTACCTGCAACACAAATACGTCACTTTTTTAAATGGATTACTTAACTGATAGCGTTAAAGAGAGAAAGCCAGAGTACACAGGAATAGCTCACGAGGTCAGCCGAAGAGTTACAATTACACGTTAAAGATGCAAAGTTATACCACACTGTTCCTTGCTGAAGTTACATGACCATGCATTGACAAACTGATCCACTCAAACTGTCCCACTGGAGAATGGCTGTGACTTTATGGCTGTGCAGCTTCAGGAGTGTGTGGTCAGGCTGCATCATCCCGGCCTCCTCAGCTGCAGGGACTTGTGGGTAATCAATTTTTAATGCACGGCCCTATGCTTTATTTAATCGTGTTCTATTCTAAGAGAAGCTCTCTGCTGTGACCCTTGGGGAGTATGTGAGACGGGACGGAGGGGAGAAAAAGAAACTGACAGTTGAGTTATTTATTTATTTTGCCATGGAGTCGGATTGCTTAATGCTAGCGGCATTGCCATGCCAGTTAAGCCGGGCTTAATGAGAGCAGCGCAGGACTGGAACTGGTGTGAACAATAAACACCGTCCAGTGACCCTGCCAGCTTAATCACACTGACTCCAGCACAGTCAATATGAGCTCCACTTGACTGTATATTGACAGTGGAGATGGACAGTGCAGTGATGAAAACTCAGTAGGAGAATACAGAAGACGCAGAATCCTCTGTGGGAATGTAGAGAGACTGGAGGAGAGGTGGATTATGGGATAGAGCGAGGGAGAAAACACTCTGTGGGTACTGATGGAAAATGCTTTCATCTTAACCCTTGAGGATAACTAAGTACTGTTAACTAAGTCTCAGGAAAACTTTCTTGCACACATACAATCACAGACACACTTAAAGCTGCCATTTTGATGGAAAACATAAGTGCTGATATTATGATTACTGACATTTATTATTTATACTCATTCTATTCTATTCTATTCTAATTTTCTGTGTTTGATTTTGGCCATAAATGAAAAAGTGATAGCAACAAGTTGCATTCCATTCTATTCTATTCTATTCTATTCTATTCTATTCTATTCTGTTCTATTCTATTCAAATATGGTGTGTTTCATTTAGCCCAGTCATGAAAAAGTGATAGCAAACAAGTACTATTCTATTCTATTTAATCCGATCATGAAAACAACAAGATGCATTCTATTCTATTCTATTTACTTTAGTCAATGAAAAGGTGACAGCAACAAATTTTATTCTATGAAAAAGTGATGTTGCATTCTATTCTATTCTATTCTATTCTATTCTATTCTATTCTATTCTATTCCAATGTGTTTAATTTTGCCCAATCATGAAAAAGTGATAGCAACAAGATGCAGTCTATTCTATTTTATTCTATTTATTTTAGTCAATGATGAAAAGTGACAGCAACAAATTTTATTCTATGAAAAAGTAATGTTGCATTCTATTCTATTCCAATGTTTAATTTAGCCCAATCATGAATCATGAGTGATAGCAACAAGATGCATTCTATTCTATTCTATTCTATTCTATTCTATTCTATTCTATTTACTTTAACCCAATCATGAAAAAGTGACAGCAACAAATTTCGTTCTATGAAAAAGTGATAAGTTGCTATTCTATTCTATTATATTCTATTCTAATGTAATCTATTCTATTCTATTCTATTCTATTCTATTCCATTCCATTCTATTCCATTCTAGTGTGTTTGATTTAACCCGGTCATGAAAAAGTGATGGCAACAAGTTGCATTCTATTCTATTCTATTCTATTCTATTCTATTCTATTCGAATACAATCATGCAAAAGTGATAACAAGATGCATTCTGTTCTATTCTATTCTATTTACTTTAGTCCAATGATGAAAAAGTAACCGCAACAAATTTCATTCTATGAAGTTGCATTCTATTCTATTCTATTCTATTCTATTCTATTCTATTCTATTCTATTCTAGTATGTTTGTTTTAGCCCACTCATGGAAAAGTGATACCAACAAGATGCATTGTATTCTATTCTATTTACTTTAGTCCAATCATGAAAAGTGATAGCAACAAATTTCATTCTATGAAAGTGATAAGTTGCATTCTATTTTATTCTAGTTTGTTTAATTTAGTCCAATTATGAAAAAGTGATAGCAACAAGTTGCATTCTATTCTACTCTATTTTATTATATGTCTCATTTAATTCAATCATGAATAAGTAATAGCAGCAAGTTCTATTCTATTCTATTCTATTCTATTCTATTCTATTCTGTTCTGTTCTGTTCTGTTCTGTTTAATTTAGACCAATCATGGAAAACTTGATTGCAACAAGTTGCATTCTATTCTATTCTACTCTAAAAGGTGATGGCATCAAGTTAAATTCTATTCTATTCTATTTTATTCTCTGTTTGACTGAAGTTTATACTGCAGTCTTAGCACATTTAAAATAGATTTCTAACCATCTGTGGTTTGTGTTTGCAGGTCTGAGCTGTACGTCACTGCTTCCCCCTCGGCGAGGTTCTTTCTATGTAGAGAAGGGCACTGGGATGTCCGTGGGCACAGTGTTGGCATTCTGGTGCCTCGAGGGATACCAGCTGGTGGGCAGCGAGAAGATCACCTGTGTCTTGCGTAGCGACACCGCTCAGTGGAGCAACTACCCACCCGACTGCGAGGGTCTGTGTTCACTGCCATCATTTCTGTTTTAAGAGATAAAAATGCACTCCTGCTAATTAAAGCCCAGATTTTCAATGTGGACTATTGTGTAAACACGGTAGCCATTCCCAGACCGGAGGACCGCGGGCTGAGAGTGGCCGTGCTGGCATCGGTAGTGAGCAGCATCGTCATCCTCGCCATGTCCGTGTCCTTCATCATCTGCTGCCTGCAGGAGCGCATGAGCAAAGAGAGGGCAGAACGGACAGACGGACGGGGCAGGTATGCACATCTGGGGAGAAAGACACAGGGGAGCTTAAAATAGGCAAAGAGGATGCTAATGATTTCTTTGACTTTCCAGAATGAGAGACAAGCGCAAATCCTCCTGGAGAAGTGAGTGTTGGCTGGAGAGAGATGAGGGAGACTGGGAAGCTTTTCCTCCACCTAAAATTTACAACCTTTCCCAGCACCTTGATCCCCATCTGACCCCTGAGAGCCCGGTCTATATGGGCGGACTGGCTGGTTACGATAACCGTGGGTATCAGAGGTGAGAAACTGCGCATTCTTGCACACATACACCCACACACACACTTAAATCTGTCATTGTGATAGAAAACATAAGTGTTGATTCTGTGCTGACTGTTCAAAAGAACAGTGTTTATTTGAAATCTTTTGTAAAATTATGAATGTCTTCACTGTCACTTTTAATCAATTTAATATACTCTTGCTCAATAAAAACATGCTTTTCTTGGTTGCATGGTTTGTTTGTTTTGCAGGAGTCAGGAAAACCTCCTAAAAGCTCCTCTTCCTGGTCTTTACCGTACAGAAAGTCAGATGTACCCGCATGTGGTCCTGCAGAGGGTTCCCACACCCACAGTGCCGACTGCACCCAGCGCACCCGTCTACCTCCACCTCTCCACCCCTTCGACCACAGAAAGCCCCATCGAGCAGCCCGCTCTGCCGCTGTACCCCAGCGCCACTCCACAGCGTCTGTGGCCATAGAAACACAGTTTTATTCAGAACTTTTACAACTGTCGCCATAGCGACGGATTACAGCCTCTACGTGCAAACGGCTCCGGGGGTTCAGAAAACCAAGAGAAATGATGGACTCAAGCTAGAGCCAACTAGATCACCACACACCGCTAGATCTAGATGTTGGAGCAGGTGTGAGTCCAAATGTAGTTAAATTTAGTATGTTACATATATGAGAAGTTTTCTGAATGACTCTAAGGAGGCGGGCTAAGTAGTTATAAAGTTATATTAGGAGAGGTGAGGACTCCATACTGGTACTGTGATCCGCTCCAGGGTTTATTTTTTGTCAGTTAGTACTTTATATGTTCGTGGGAAAGGTGACTACTTGCACTTATAATAAAATGAAAAATGCAACCGTGTCAGGTCACGTTAGAGCATCAATTTAATATTTCTATGTTTTTTGTATTATGGAAGTGTAGGAGAATTAGACCGATGTCCAGATTACGGACATACACTGGGATCTCATAAACCTATGGTACTTAAAACTTGATTTTGTTTATAACAAATAAAAAGATTAAAATCATTGTACACAGGTCTTGTATTTTTTATTGCCCACTATACATCATTATATATATATATATATATATATATAGCTAATTCTGCTCATTTATGCTGTCTAAACCACAGAAAAAACATGTGGAAGCTGCTAAATCATATAGAGAAGGACTTAGTAAACAGAAAAGGGCACAATATTTTGACAAACTAAAGTTCATAGGTGGTAAAGATAAGTACAAGCAGAATTAATTAAGATATTAGCATAATATTTCACCTACCTGATGGGAAATGATAAGACAAACACGAATGTTGTCAAGATTCTTGCCCTGGAAATCCTGGTTCAGTTTGGCCAACCACAAACGCCTTTTGTTCCTCTGACAGTTTTTTGCACTCTTTTCCTTGATTTGTAACTTTTGGCAGTCTATAGTACTTCAAATGTTTTTCCCGGTCCGACCGATTAATACAGCCCAAAACATGACCCTAACTGACCATTTTCAGCAATAATCAGCAAAATTTGCGAGTTCTGTTTGGTTCAGTGGCATTGTTTACGTTCTGTACCGCCAATATGGCCGACTGATGACGCGTCGTGAAAACACTCTACAGGGAAATAAGGAGAAGAATACAAAACGTGCAAATGGTAAAACTGTTTGCACTACAAACCAGTGTGCTCATAATTAAGGTAATACGTTAAAATAATATGCTAAAACATACCAATTTGCAATATTAAGCAGCAAAACTAGCTGTTTTACAGCTGAAATAGCTGAACGCGGATGAGACCGGAAGCCAGACCCATAAAATTTACAAGTGGTCACGCCCACTTATACAGAAAAAAAGGGTGAACAGAAAACAGTACTGTGAAATGCTGGAAAATGGAGGATGAAGAAAACATATAAGATGATGGATGAATAAAAGTAAATTTCGTGCTTGACAGATTAATTTTGTTGCTCTGAACGGCAGTTTTTTTTTTTTGTATTTACAGTCCCTAATAAATAGTCATGTAATATAATCGCTCTGTTTAAAATTACTGTTGTTATAGACAACATATGAGTGGCGTTTTTACACGATAAATTATGCATGAAAATGCTGTAATGATGAGAGGCATAATGTCTAACAGTTAAGTTAATTGCTCCCAGGTTAACTAGCACTCCACATCAATAGCAAACAGAAGCGTCTGCTCAAATAAAACTGAATTATCTATACGTCCACAAGATGGCGCGATTGTTCCGTGATCATTCAGCATGCATTTCAGTTATAAAACATATCACACATCTCTTACAATAAACCGCAATCTTTCCTCCTTAAATTAAAATAAAATAATAAACATTATTATACATTAGGGCTATAAAAAGAACTTTAAAAGGATAAAGGGATTTTCCACCGAAACACAAATAAGTTTAGCAGTGAAATGAAAGTGGTATGGCACTCCACAAAATAATGATAAAAATAAAAATAAAAATAAATAAGACCAAAATAACCGTAAAATTACTCCATATACGACTTTCTCTCTATATGACATGTCGGCTATAACTCATTTTGCTTATTTAATCAGTTATAACGTTTTATATTCATTTGTATTTTACGTTTATAGCCTATCTTTTTGTTATTGTTACATGCTGTATAGGCTACTCCATACGACTTTTACGCTATATTACATCTCAGCTGTGACTTATTTTATCAATTTCATCAGCTATAACGTTTTATATTCTTTTTTACGTTAAGTCCGTCTTTTATTATTGTTGCAGGCTGTATAGTCCTTATAACAAAGAGCCCTGCCATGCTGCACTATTTATAAGGGCGGCTGCGCATGCGCAATGAGAGCGGCACTCCGCTCCCGTTGACATGAGTTAAACGGGCATAGAGAGCGAGGATACACCTTACAGCGGACGCAGCAGAGAATCAGTGAATATAGAAATGACTCCTGCATGACATTTAATATGACAGCGAGCGGTGGATATGGGACGTAGGGTGTGTGTGGTGTTAAAAGTGACATTCCCATGGCCAGAACTAGCGCGGACGGGCTGCTGCTCCGCAAGAGCAACAGCAAACTGGACTCTTTTCTCAAAAGGAACACCAGTCGGGATGTGTACGAGCGGATCCGTGTCTACGAGCCGTGTGTGGTGGTCTCGGGCTCGGTGAAAAAGGTTTTCATGCATGTGATCTTGAGCGATGAGCGCGTCTATTTGAGCGAGTATCACCCGCGGGCGCTGCGAGAAGCGCTCAGCTTCAGACACATCAAGAGCATCGAGCTGGTGAGAGAGCAACATATACACACTAATATGAATTTTATTTATTCATACTTCATTCCCACATGTAGTACAGTTGAATACTTTTGCATGATTAACCCAGCTAACAAAAATATTTAACAAAAACGTTTTTCTAACGTTCCCGTTGTTATGAAAAGGTTATTTCTGAAAGTGTCCTGTTTTTTTTTTTTTTTTTTTTTGAATGTTTAAAAAGCGTTCTTTCTTGGATATGTGAACGTTAGAGAAAACTTTAAGTGAACATTCCATTTTATTATTTTGAAAACATTATAGGAATGTTGTCTGAAACTTGTAACTTTTAAAACGTTAGAACGTCCAACCAGAATCTTTTAGAGAAACATTCTATTAACAATGTATCAATGCTATTGTGCAAACATTCTAAGAATGTTATTAAAGACTGGGTATCTGAACAAACGTTCTATTAACGTTGAGAAAATGTTGCCAGAATATTAACCAGGTATGAGAACGTTTCCTACTAAAACAATACAAGAGTACAATACAGTTCAATACAACATAATAGTAAAATAAGAGTGCAATACAATGCAATATACAGTATACATCAATAGAAACTATGAGCACCCTATTTTGAATATTTGCTCTATAATACATTTTTTTTGATTGCGTATACACTACTACTCAAAGGTTTTTGAACAGTAAGATTTTTAATGTGGTTTAAAGTAGTCTCTTCTGCTCACCAAGCCTGCATTTATTTGATCCAAAGTACAACAAAAACAGTAAAATTTTTGAAATAGTTTTACTATTTAAAACAACTGTTTTCTATTTATATATATTTTTTTAAATTTCAAAGCTGAATTTTTAGCATCATTACTCCAGTCATTTGATCCTTCAGAAATCATTGTAATATTCTGATTTGCTGCGACAAAAAAATTAGAATAAACAATTTAATTTTAATTTAATTTTAATATCTTTTCATATATATATATACTGACTTTTTAATAGTGTATAATGTTACAAAAGCTTTTTATTTCAGAAAAATGCTGATCTTTGGATATTTCTATTCATCAAAGAATGTACTCAACTGTTTTAAATATTGATAATAGTAATAAAAATGTTTCTTGAACAGCAAATCAAGATTTCTGAAGGATCATGTGACTGAAGACTGGAGTAATGATGCTGAAAATTCAGCTTTGAACTCACAGGAATAAATTACATTTTAAAATATATTCAAATAGAAAACAGTTATTTAAAATAGTAAAAATATTTTACAATTTTACTGCGGTACTTTGGATCAAATAAATGCAAGCTTGGTGAGCAGAAAAGACTTCTTTAAAAAACATTAAAAATCTTACTAAATACTTTTGACTGGTAGTGTAAATTCTTTATTGCAAAATTAATTGTCGTAGTTTAACTTGGTCATACTCTTCTGAACAGGATTCACAAGTTCCTGAAAAACCTGTAAGTAAATGCATAATTACATGTCATTTATTTGTTACATTATATTAATTATTTATTTACCTATTTACTGTTCATTTTAAAGTCATACATCACTCGCCGCTGAGTCAGTGTGTTGTAAATGTCAAATAAAGCACGACTGTGTTCTAAGACAATGCTAATTATAGTGAGGACGTTTGCTTATCCTGTCACGTTAAACTGCTTAAAGAAGGTTTGGTAAGCTCATGTACGTACAGCTCAAAGCATGAGTCATGTAGCAGCGCTGAAAGACTGGAAAAGACTGACGGCTGAAAGCATATAAATGTCAGAAGTACAAAGACAATCCAACCTAACATAGCTACAAATGCATTTTCTTCAAAAATACAACATGCATTGCATATTTTATATAAACGTACATGTTAATGATGCTAATTGAATGCAGATGATTATATGTTATTAAACAGTCATTCATTCCCACTTCAAGCGGCTTACGCTAATGTAACAAGGTCGATGTTAGACTGTAAGCGTACAAATCTCTGTCTCTCCTCACAGATCAATGATTTGCCTGATTTCCTCAGCGGACAGGATCGTGAGCGCTCGCTGCACATCCGTGTTGTTCATACCTCAAAGAATCCTGGGAAAAAGAGCATAATACCCAAAGGATCCGGTCAGAATAAGCCATCATTTCCATTGCAAGGACGCAACTCAAGTGCCCGTCATTCTCTGGAGGGTAAAGACAACCATTTAATTCAATCAAGAATTAATATTTAATCAGGGATTAATTAACTGTTCACAAGCAGGAGATGCAAAGCATGACTGCATAACTGCTGACTATTATTAGAGGCCCAGGATTGAGTCCAGTTTTCCTAGACAGTGTGATGTAAAGCTGTAATCTGCACAGCAGGTATATGTGTTAATCCGTGAGCTCTTTCAACTGTCTGGATGAAGCAGCGGCACTGACACCTGTCTAACCCACATTGACATTAATGCATGTGTCAACTGTGAGTTTTGTGTTCATCTTACCTGTTAAGAGACACTTCTGCATTGAGATTTACTGTACAGCAGTGCAAGAAAGCTGCTTAACCAGTGCAGAATAAACAGCTGAAGCAGGTTATCTGAATAGACCGGATGCACAAGGACACTCAGCATCTGAGTTCATCTGTGAATAAAAGGAATTCATTCACTGACAAATTTGTTTTGTTACAGTCAGTGACAGATATTTTTCTCATTTGCAAACAAGCAGAAAAAATGAAACATATTCTTAAACTTTAAGCAAACAACAGAGACACAAAACAATGGCAAATTAGTTATTAAAAACAAAGAAAATATGTACAAACATATGCACATATGTACAAAAATTTAGTGACTCAAAAAACTGTAAAAAAAAAAAAAAAAATAAATAAATATTAAGGTAAAATTAATTTTTACAACAAAATTTTAGAATTATGACATTTTACTTTCAAAACATAATCATAATATTTTTTTAAAAATTACATTATTAAATATTACTAAAGTATGGGACAATTGTATATACCCATATTTTTGTTTAATAAATAATACTAAAAGTTATTTATTATGCCAAAGTACAAGGTTTTTAAAATGCTAATTTATTTATTTTTATTAAAAAAAATTAATTTGTAATTATGTTTGGCATTGAAAAACTGATCATATTATAAATTATTATAATATTATATTATTTGTACATACAAAAAATAATTATAAAAATATTAATTATATGACTATATATATATATATATATGTATTTATATGGCATGTTTCCCCATATTATATATATATCAAAATATGGGGAAACTGTACTATATATTTGTAAAAAAC
>JAHKKF010537346.1:0-17500 GCA_019740295.1 Labeo calbasu
CCAGTCACATGATCCTTCAGAAATCATTCTAACATGTCAATTTTTTATCAGTGTTAAAAACAGTTGTGCTGCTTATTATTTTGTCGGAACCTGTGATACTTTTTTTTTTCAGGATTCTTTAATAAATACAAAGTTTAAAAGAACAGAATTTATTTAAGATAGAAATCTTTTGTAACAATATAAACTACCATTTAAAAGTCTGTGGTCAGTAAATGTTTATTCTTTCTTTTTTTTTTTTGAAAGAAATTAATATTTTTATTCACTAAGGATGTGTTAACTTGATTAAAAAAAGTGATAGCAACGACTTATATTGTTAGAAAAGATTTCTATTTTGAATAAATGCTGTTCATTTTAACTTTTTATTCATCAAAGAATCCTGAAAAAGGATCACAGGTTCCAAAAAATATAAAGGAGCACAACTGTTTCCAACATTGATAATAAAAGTAATAAATCAGCATATCAGAATGATTTCTGAAGGATCATGTGACACTTAAGACTGGAGTAATGGCTGATGAACGTCACAGAAATAAATTCTATTTTAAAATATATTAAAATAGAAAACTATTATTTAAACTGTAATAACATTTCACAGTATTACTGTTTTAGTGTATTTTGATCAAGTAAATGCAGCCTTGATGAGCATAAGAGAAGTATTTAAGAAAGAAAGAAAGAAAGAAAGAAAGAAAGAAAGAAAGAAAGAAAGAAAGAAAAAGAAATATGACAAAAACTCATTAAAAAAAAAACACTCATTCAAAATATTACTAAAAACAATAACAGTATCTCATCAACACTGTATGCACAAAACACTGATGTTGTCTCTGTTTTAATAACTGTCTTATCTTTATTTAATATTTATATATATATATCTGATGCATAGTCTGAGTAGCTGACCAGGTTTACATTTCACTGCAAGTTGTATTCTGTATATAACTGTAAGTGACAAATAATAAAATCTTGAATCTTAAATCTCTGTCAGCAGGTTTGTGTATCCCATTGAGACATGTAAAAATAGCAGGTAAATTGAAAATGTTCACCAATGTTTTGAGACCCTTGTCACATTGTTCACCACTTTTTGTTCTGGATCAGACTCCTGATTTCAGAGAGGATCATCAGTTTTCCACTGTTTATCTAAAATATCATTAGGCAATCATTAGGCAACAAATTCATACATTATGATATAATATAATAGTATAATAAGTGTTGTACACATATAAACTAATTATTATTGATAATAATAAATAATAATTATTTTCATAATTTACCTTTTGTTGCAATGAGAATAAATCAATTTATGACGACACATTAAATACTCTAACAAAACGCTTACAGCAAGAAAAATGAGATTGTTTTGAAAGAAACTAAACAAATTTTTAGTGTTTCTCAAACTTTTTACACCAAGTACCACCTCAGAAAATATGGCTCTTCAAGTACCACGTTAATGACCACTTATTATTTAAATATAGTAGTAGATCTAACTATTCAGCTACAGCTATGCACAGTTCAAAAACGAGGCAGTTTTATTCCTAATAAGAATATTTCTGGCTGTCAGCCACTTTAACATTGTAAATACAGTTTGAATATTAACACTGCACTGTGCTTACATACAGGTAAATAAAACACTTAAATAATGATTAAATTAAAACATGTTGTACCTTAAAGTTAAATAAAAACCGTGCTGTACTTAAATCTAAAAAACAACTTTACTCAAATAAGGATTCAATTAAAATGTATTGTGTTTTAACATTAATTTATATTTAATTTACTCATTCCTCTGCGTACCACTAAAGGGAGCTTGAGTACCACACTTTGAGGATCTCTGCTTTAAACGAAAGAAAAAACAACTTGCTAATAGGGTAAGAAACGAAAGTGTAAAAACTTTATTTTTCTTACCCCATTAGCTATTTTCCCTCCCTTGTTTAAAGCAAGGATGTCCATGTCTTTCTTTCTTCAGTCAAGAAGAAATGAAGGTTTTTAAGGGAAACATTCCAGGATTTTTCTCCATATAGTGGACTTTAATGGGGATCAGCGGGTTAAAGGTCTAAATTGCAGTTTCAATGCAGATTCAAATGGCTATGAAGTTTTTGAATGACATCTTGGATGACACGGGGTGAGTAAATAATCAGGAAAGTTTAATTCTGGAGTGAACTAATCCTTTAAAGCATAAAAGTAAAAATATCCACGATATTTGACTTTTTTGGCTTGAGATGAGCTAGTTATTACACTAATACAAATCATGAAGTGTCTATAAAATCAGCAATGGAGGCCTCACATTGACCCTGTCTGAGTAAAAACAGACACTTTGGTCCGCTGCGAATTATTTCAGATATTGAGCCGGGCTTGTGCGGATCATCTTGGTGAACCGGGAGGTTTCAGCTGTCAGTCCGTGTGATTCTATGAGGTCTGAGCTGGTTTTACGTGAAACAGAGGAAACAGATGTGCTTTTCCACAAAGATCAAGAGACAGATTGGGTTTTCACAGAACAAACCCAAATTCTTACACAACTGGTGTGAAGAGGCAGAAAACGACTATGTTCAATGATATTGATTCTCTACGGGAAAATAATCTTTTGAAGTGCTTTCTGTTCAGCTATTTCCTCTGGTTTTCTTAAGTGCTGGGGGATTACTTTATAAAGATCAATAATTGCAGGTCCATTTTTCTAGACGCTAATATTTCACGGTACGGCGGTGTACGATGTCACGCTTGCGCTCATGATTGAGTTGCCATGTTGAGCCTGGAAAAGTGACTAGGTGAAGTTCCTCCATCCAAACCCGTCATTAAAAGGAGCGCATAGCTGGCTCGCTAGCTCATCCTTAACAACTGGGAAAATATTTACCCATCTCAACCAGAGTGAAAGATGGCCGTTTCGTAGTTTGCGTTCTTGCCCATTGTTGACAAAGTTGGCAAAGAAGTTTTCACGTCGGCGGGGCTGGAAAACGTCTCTAGCTCAGAACTCTTGGAGTGTGTTCGACAGTAGAGCAAGCAGTAAGCCCTGCTTTTAATTTGCGCATAGAAACATCTGTGTTCACACCAGTTTTGCTATAGCGGCTGCCAGTGAAGTGCGATCAGCGGTGCATAATGAGCTTGTGAAACCTCGTCATGTGCTTCACACAGAAAGTCTCAAGCATTACGCTGGAATCTTCTGCACTTGGTCTTGCACTAAAACATGAGGGCTCATACGTTCCTGGCCAGTAATTCTGTCTCACTATCCGTTCTGTTATCACGGAGCAAGTACTGACAACAGTATATGTGAGTAAAATAACCTAATGTATTTTTTTGTATAAAAAAAAACAAACTTTGAAGTGAGAAATCTATCTTAGTATGTAGATACACCAAAACAATAATGAGAAAACGTCCATTGCATGTTCATTTATAATTTTTTATAAAGTTCTTTATAAAATTCATCCCAGAGGCTGGTACTTTTCAAAATATTTTGTAAGTGAATTGCAACAAAAAACATCATTAATAATAACAATTATTATCATACAGTTATTATCATTATAAGGCTGAATAACTGTCAATAACGATGAGATTATAAATACATAAATCATACTACATAATCCAAAATACATAATTTTTATGTCTAATTATTTGTTTTGAAGTCTAATTATCATTTCTCGAATAAAACAAATACATATTGTTTCTGCATACTGATTATCAATGATGATAATGACTATTATTATTTATTTTATTTTTACAACTACATAAATAACAAATAACAAAAATACTGAGATTCATTTCTAATATATAGTAATAATAATAATACTGTTTCAGTATATTAATTATCAGTGATGGTGTTTTTATTATTATGACGCTAAATAAATAACTATTGCACCCAGATTATGTTGGTAAATAATAAACACATTTTTGCATTCGAATAATAATTTCTTTAAAACAATTATAAATTATTTTTGCATACTGATATCAGTGATGATTATTAGTAATTTTATTATTAAGACACTGAATATATAAAAATAAAACCAAAATTATTTTGGTTACTGCTAATAATAAATAATACATATTTTTGCATTCTTATAATAATTTCTAAAAACATTTAGAAATTGTTTCTGCATATCAATTATCAATGATGATATTGAATAAACACTGATTCAGTGATAATACACTGAATAAACTATAACACTGATATTTATTTCTAAGATTTTTATTATAATAATACACTCATAATACATAATGTTTGCAGTCTAATAATCATTTATTTTTAAAACATGTATTGTTTCTGTATATTGACTTTTATTGAATATTATTATTATTCATTTATTGACACTAAATAAATAGCGCTCACATTGTTTTTAAATAATAATATTTTTAGCATGCTAATTACTACTACTAATAAATATTTTTGCATTTTTATAATAATTTCTTTAAAACATATTTAGAAGTTGTTTCTGCATATCAATTATCAATGATGATTATTGTTAATTTATTGTTAAGACACTGAATAAACTATAACACTATGATATTTATTTCTAAGATTATTATTATAATAATACACTCATAATACATCATTTTTGCAGTCTAATAGCCATTTATTTTTTTAAAACAAATATGTATTGTTTCTGTATATTGATGATTATTATTATTCATTTTTTATTGACACTAAATAAATAATGCTCAGATTGTGTTAATACATAATAAACATTTTTTGCATTCTATTAATTTAATTAAAACCATTATAAATTGTTTTGCATTATCAGTGATGATTATTATTTATTGTTAAGACACTGAATAAACTATAAGACTATGGTATTTATTTCTAAGATTATTATTAGAATTATACACTCATAATAAATCATTTTTGCAGTCTAATAATCATTTATTTATAAAAACAAATATGTATTGTTTCTGTATATTGATTTTAAATGCTGATTGTTATTATTCATTTTTTATTACGACAAATAATTAGCAATAGCACTCAGATCATGTTGATAAATAATAAACATTTTTGCATTCTAATAATTTCATTAAAACAATAATAAATTGTTTTCAATATCACTGATGATTATTAGTAATTGTATTATTAAAACACTAAATATATATAACAGATTATGTTGATTACTACTAATAATAAACTCACAGATTTTTTGCATTCTAACAATTTCTTAACATTTTGAAATTGTTTCTGCCTATCAGTTTTCAGTGGTGATTATTGCTAAGATACTGAATAAACTATAACACTAAGATGATGTTTATTATTTCTAAGATTATTATTATTATTCTACAGTTTCTGCGTATCGGTCATAAAAAGATGTGTCAATCTGCACTTAAGTAATCCTATCTCTTAAACCCTTCATTCTGCTCTCACAGAGCGAGTTTTTGACACTCGAGTGGCATCAATCTGAAGTGTAAGCGGCACTTTCCTTGAAACAAGAGGATATGAAGTCAGTCCTCGGAGTGTTTGACAAGGCCTGTCCTGTTTATAGTTCAGGGTCCTCTCAGCGAGTTGTGCTGTTTTGTTGGAGGGGATTTTCCGCAGACGGTCCAGGCACGCTGGCCAAAACCACAAGACTCCAAGAGCTTCTCAGCCTGGTGGTCAGAGAAAGAGAGCTGCCATGTTAAATTAAGACAGGGGCCCACAAACACAAGCTAAAATAAAACAAGTCTGGGTCACATTCAAGCTCGCCTCAGTGGTGAAAAATGCACAGTCAGGCCAAATCTACTGATACCCATCCAGCTGAGCGGGGACCTAAACAGGCTCTCCTTGTGGTGGCGGCTGTTTGCGGAGCAGCTCAGGGTGCCATTTAGTGGGGATTCACGGCTGCCAAGGGGAAAAGGGCTAAGAGGTCATGTGAGCCCCTGTTGACTGGGAGCCGTGGGGAGTATGTCACAACCAGCCGGGGAGGCTAAGCGGGGAAACCCTACACCCGACCTTGGGAGCACTCTCTCTGTCACCCTATACCATCTGTGAGCCTTCTATCAGGCGGCCCGCTGCGCGGTTAGCACGCATATCTCCTGTTCGGATTCCAGAGGGTTCTGCCGCTTTGACAGGTCGGGGCAGGCTGGACTGTGATAAGACCGAATCGTGGGCCTTTAACCAACTGGCTCATCTGTCACAAGTAACTCTATCCACAGTACCGAACAAGCTGTAGTAGGTGTATTCATATGACATCCCATTAATCATAGTTGTTTTGCGTTTTCAAAAAGAACAACTGTGCTCTCTTTGCACAGATAATAATCGCTATCGATTTCCAAGAAAAGCACTTTTGTTGGCCTATTTGTTGTGGCATATTTTGTATATTCTGTATGCTTTGGCTTCCTTTGTCAGCAATGACTAGTCACGACAAAAAGATTTGTTCTGAAGCAGTTTTTGCCTTATTCAGTCTGATTCAGTACCATTTGATTATTTTGAAACAGTAATTATTTTCAAAAATACATAAATGTAAGTAGAGAGAGAAATTATGCTTCAGACGTGGACAAAATTATACAACAAAAATGTATATTACTGTTTAAAAGTTTGGGAACAGTATGATTTTTAAAAACAGAAATTAATACTTTTATTCAAATTAAACGATTAGTTCACTTCCAGAAGAAAAGTAAACAGATAATTTGCTCACCCCCTTGTCATCCGCATCTGCAATGCGCATGCGTTCTCTACACTCCAGTTCAATACAGTTAGGGAACGTCGAAAAACTCCCATCTCATTTTCTCTCCAACTTCAAAATCATCCTGCATCGCTGCAGAAGTACCGACCCAGTGTTTACAAAGTGAACGTGCAAAGAAGGTCAAACGCCCTTTACAAAAAAAGGTAAAACATCGATGTAGGATGATTTTGAAGTTAGAGAAGAAAATGAGATGGAAGTTTTTCGACATACCCTAACTATACTGAACCGGAGTGTACAGAGAACGTATACACAACGCAGAGCTAGACAAGACAAGCATTTAAGGTTAAAAAGTATATAAAAAGTATATAAATTGTGATTTTTTTAGAGCTCTTTGAAGCTGCACTGAAACTGCATTTTGGAAGTTCAAACTCACGGACACCATATAAGTCCACTATATGCAGAACATTCCTGAAATGTTTTCCTCAAAAAACATAATTTCTTTATAACTGAAGAAAGAAAGACATGAACATCTTGAATGACAATGAAGTGAGTAAATTTCCTGTACATTTTTGTTCTGGAAGTGAATTAATCCTTTAAAATCACCAAAAGTCACTGTAAAGACATTTATAATGTTACAAAATATTTGTTATATTTTCAAATATATAATATATATTAAAATGTACATATATATTTAAATATTTAATGTATTATATTGAAATAAATGTTATTCTTTTAAACTTTTTATTCATCAAATAATCCTGAAAAATCATATCATGGCTTCCACAAAAATATTAAGTGGCACAACTGTTATTCAGCATTAATAAGAATAAGAAATAATAATAAGTGTTTCTTAAGCACCAAATCAGAATTTTACAATGATTTACGAAAGATCATGTGACACTGAAGACCTGAGTATTGACTACTGGAAATTCATAGATTAGATTTTAGAATATATTAAAATAGAAAATTGTAACGATATTGTACAATATTACTGTTTTACTGTACTTTTAATAAAATAAATGCAGGTGAACCTAATAAACTTTCAAAAACATTTAAAGGATAACTCCACTTCAGAACAACAATTTACAAATAATTTACTCACCCTCTTGTCATCCAAGATGTCCATGTCTTTCTTTCTTTAGTCGTAAAGAAATTATGATTTTTGAGGAAAACATTTCAGCATTTTTCTCCATATAATGGACTGATATGGTCCCCCGAGTTTGAACTTCCAAAATGCAGTTTAAATGCGGCTTTGAATGATCCCAGCTGAGACAGAAGGGTCATATAAATAATACAATTTATATGCTTTTTAATGCCAAACACTCGTCTAGTCTTACTCTGCCTGGACTGTTTTTGTTCCGGTTCATGACAGTTAGGGTATGTCCCATCTCATGTTCTCCCTCAACTTCAAAACCGCCCTATATCGCTGTTTTACCTTTTTTTGTTAAGGGTGTTTGATCTTCTTTGCATGTTCACTTTGCAAAGACTGGGTTGGTACTTCTGCAACAATGTAGGATGATTTTGAAATGATTTTTGAAGTTGAGGGAGAAAATACGGTCGGAGTTTAGGGAAAGAAAGGCAAGACAAGCATTTGAGATTAAAAAGTATTTAAATTGTATTTTTACATTTTTTTTACTGATCATTTTGCTAGATAAGACCCTTCTTTCTCGGCTGGGATCGTTTACAACCGCATTTGGGATCGTTTTAAGCCACATTTAAACTGCATTTTGGAAGTTCAAACTCGGGGCACTATACCAGTCCACTATATGGAGAAAAATCCTGAAATGTTTTCCTCAAAAAACATAATTTCTTACAACTGAAGAAAGAAAGACATGAACATCTTGGATGACAAGAGGGCGAGTACATTATATGTGAATCTTTGTTTTGGAAGTGGACTTCTCCTTTAAAATATCTTTCCAACCCCAGACTTTTCAACAATATTGTAATTTTATATAACAAATATATGCTTATTCAATAAAAATACATTAATGCCACTTTAAAGGATTAGTTCACTTCCAGAATAAAAATTTCCTGATAATTTACTCACCCCCATGTCATCCAAGATATTCATGTCTTTCTTTAGTCAAAAAGAAATTAAGGTTTTTGAGGAAAACATTCCAGGATTTTTCTCCATAAAGTGGACTTTAATGGGGATCAACGGGTTGAAGGTCCAAATTGCAGTTACAATGCAGCTTCAACGGGCTCTGCACGATCCCAGGAGGGTAAATTCAAGATAGGAGGGTAAGGTTGAACAACTTTTTTTTTAACTTTCTCCTCCAACTTCAAAATCATCCGACATCGTTGTTTTACCTTTCTTTGCACATTCGCTTTGTAAACACTGGGTCGGTACTTCCACCTACGTTACACATGACCTTTCCAACGTGCCTATATAATGTGTGAGGTTGAGCTAGTGCAAGATGAGCATTTGTGGAGAGAAAAAGTTATATACATTTTTTTTTTTTTAAATAACCGATCATTTCACTAGATAAGGGTTTTATTTATCGGCTGAGATCATGTAGAGCCCTTTGAAGCTGCTTTGAAACTACAGTTTGGACCTTCAGCCCGCTGATCCACTTTGAAATCCATTATCTACAAAATCCTGGAATATTTTCCTCAAAAACCTTCATTTCTTTTTAAGTGAAGAAAGAAAGGCGTCTTGGATGACATGGGGTGAGTAAATTATCAGAATTTTTTATTCTGGAAGTGAACTAATCCTGTCAAATAAATATTATGACAATTATGACTGATGCAGAAATCCAAACTCAGGAACTAAGCAATCTGAGATCGGCATCTGTAACACATGGTGTATTATTATAGTCATTATAATTGATTATTAAATTCCGTAATGGATGCATTGATTTTTATTATCAGATTTCTGCACCATGATATATTTTTATTCCCCTAATGATAAACTGTGTCCTTGGTTCAAGTATAGAGTGGCAAACTGCAGCCAAACGCTAATGTGGCAGTAGCTGAAGCCTTGACACTTTGACCACAGAGTGTTGGGTTGAATCCCAACTGGGACGCAGCTGTGAAATCCTTACATACGCTGTCTCACCACTGTCAGAAGACAAAAACAAGAAACAGCGCTGCTTAACAGACTCCAGGAGTTGGAATGTTTGGGCAAAGGTTCTGCCAATGAGCCTATTCCTCTAGAGCTCTCCATATCATGAAATAACTATCAATGTCAGTGAGCATTAAAGTATAGCTTATCACTGATCACAATGGATTAAGTGTGATCACCAGGCAGAGGACTGCTCTTGTTGCTTTGGCTTTTTGCACCCACCGATATAATCTCTCTTAGTCTCGCTTTTCCCAAATTTGGTCTATTTCGAGATTTGGCAGTTGTGAGTCCATAACCACAACTCATAATTGCATGTGAAGTTATGATTATTATCATTACCAATGAAACAGACACTATGTATGTAAAAAGAGGGTCCTGGGGTCAAACCCAACACTATTCCCAGATGCAAGGCTGCGCTCGGTCTGTGAAAGAGAGTTTGAGAGATATTTTAGGATGAAGACAAACAGAAAGAAACTAATAAAATGAAGCAATAGTTGTGTGGTTTGTGTCAGAGGTCATGTAGGGTCAATGACATTTACATTTTAATATAGTACAGAATAAAAAAGTTAAATATTACCTGTTCATTCAGTGCACATAAATGGATTTCTAAGCATATACCAGAATATACTTTTATTTTTTTACATGAATACTTTTATTCAGCAAGGATGCATTAAACTGATCAAAAGTGATAGTTAAAGGGATAGTTCAGCCAAAAATGAAAATTACCCTGTGATTTACTCACCCTCAAGCCATCTTAGGTGTATATGACTTACTTCCTTTGCACAAATACAATCGGAGTTATACTGTACTAAAAAATGTCCTGGCTCTTCCGAGCTTTATAATGGCAGTGAATGGCTGTTGAGATTTTGAAGTCCAATAAAGTGCATCCATCCATCATAAGAAGTAGGGGTTGGAGGAAAAAAAAAATCAGTTCACCTGACTATTGTGATTCTTTTTAAACCGATTTTAAAAACGATTTTACTTTTCCTAATATGTGGTGGGGAGAAGTTACCGCTTTTATTCCAACAGAGGGCGAAGCGTATATATGTGTGCAGCACCGCGCAGATGACATCAAAGTACTGCGAAAGCATACGAAGCCATCTGGGCTTCAGACTGCGACCATTTTTTCTGCTGGTGCAACTAATTTTGGTGGCGTGACCACTGTGTTGCTCCGCTCATGAGTGTTGCCATTTCTGTTGCAAATGGCAAATGATAAGAAAGCGAAACTAAACTGCGCTACGTTTCAGCTGCGCAGCGCGGACCATTTATCAGCTCGGACCGCAACGCAAACAACCTGTCCGAGCTCAAAACACCTTGTACTCGGGAGCCAAGTTGATTTTGCAACATTGTTACTGCACAGTGCTACGAGGTCCAGTGAGAAGTGTTTAAATTTGTCACACAATGATACGGTTTCTGCGAGATCTACTAGTGAGAATCATTCAAATTCTGCCCAGAATTCTCTGTTATAAACCGCGCTGATGTACGTAAGTATTAATGCTAACTATAACCATGGTGTTGTGGTAGAAATAATAATACATTATTAATTTCAGGGTTCGTACAACCTTTTGAGAGAGAAATTCAAGCACTTTTTAATGACTTTTAGGCATTTCACACAACTATTTCCAGCCCTCTAAAGCTCTAAAATCATCCAGTTTGAATGCTATTTTTAATGGGATGACCAAAATATACTTTGTATTAAGTAAAAATAATTTTTCCGGGAAAACATGATGTGACTAAATCGGTATGCAAAGTAACATAGCACTTTATTTTATTTCAGAAAGTATTTTTTCTACTCATTTCGTTGAACATTTGACTATTATATTCATGTGCAAGTTCAGGGTTTTGGTACTTGAAAGTTTCATGGTTCAAAGTACTTTAAAATATACACTGTATGTATGTGCATGCTCCTGAAATAAAAGTTCAGAAAGATGTGATGCATTGTTTTTGTTAATATGACTCATCATACAGTCTCTTTAAGGATATGATCAAGTATTTTCCATTGTCTAGTCTTTAGTAAACAAACAAAAAAATCACAATAAATTGAAATATCGCAATAGTTATATAACATTGAATCGACACACAAGAATTGGGATAGTATTGAATCGGCAGATTAGCGTATCATCCCAGCCCTAATAAAAAGTATTCCACACAGCTCAAGGGGGTTAATAAAAACCTTCTTAAGCGATTCGATGCGTTTGTGTATGAAAAATATCCATATTGAAAACTTTATAAACCGCTCCAGCTTCCGCTAACTGTTGCACACGTGTTCACAAGAGAGTTGCATTCCAGCGGATGACGTTTTGATGGATTTTTTTTTAAACAAATGCACCGATCCACTTCAGAAGGCCTTTATTAACCCACATGAGCCGTGTGGAGCACTTTTATGATGGATGGATGCACTTTATTGGACTTCAAAATCTCAACAGCCATTCACTGCCATTATTAAAGCTTGAAAGAGCCAGGACATTTTTTAATATAACTCCAACTGTATTCGTCTGAAAGACAAAAAGTCATGTACACCTAGGATGGCTTAAGGGTGAGTAATTAATGGGGTATTTTTCATTTTTGGGTGAACTAAAAGTTATTTTAAATTGTAGTATTTCACTATATTGGTGTTTTTACTGTATTTATATCAAATAAAAACCTTGGTGAGCTTGGTGTATTTTATAAAGAACTTTAAAAAGCAAGGACAACTAATTGCCAAATTAGGCCTCAAATTGTGTCCTATTGAATATTTTTGGCCTTCTTTGTTAATGTAAATGTTTTTTGCCAGTTACAATTCCCTTATTGGTATGCAGCTTCAAAACCCACGCCAGTCTCTGCACAAGTGCTCAAGTACAGCCACGAGTCTCTGAGGATCAGTCTGGAGAGCTTGAGAGTCATTTCAGCAGATCATGAGGGGTTTCGATAGCGGGGCATTAATGATTCCTCCTCACTGTGATTTGTTAGATGGAATGTGTGTGGGTGAGCGAGATCCTTGGAGAATACTTCAGTGTTACGTGCGTGCCGAGACACATCTCCACACCTCTAGAAGCATACGTTCTTTGTTTTTTTCTGTAGAGGTTTGGCATTACAGCAATTAGACTGTAATCACCATAATGAACAGAATAACCGTCTATTATCCAAGTGCCAACTCGGGCTCCCTGACTTGCTTCTGGGAAGAGATGAAAAGGTATCCCGAATCTCGCAAACTTGTCGCAAACATGTTTTGTAAATATTTGAGGGCACTCAACGATTAGGGAAAAATCATTATGGTGAAGACAGATGTGCACATGCACACACAAGAAGAACAGAGAACAGGATCAGAGATCACTGTTTTAAAAAAATGAATAAAAATTATATTTCATACTGCATAATTGGACTTTGAATGTAAAATGAGATTAACATTCATTTCGATGATGAAGTCATTTTAATAATTCATATTAATAAGAAACAAAAACATGATAAAGAAATTAGCAACTACGATAAATGCTTCATTTACCAGCCTAATGTTTTTGCAGCCTGCAGTCAGCGTAGACTAGCAGCTACTAAATGCAATGTGCCAAACCACACTTACTGAGAGCAGACAGCACAGAATGAGTCAGGAGCATGGACTCATTCACACAGGACGTGTTCTTGTGTTCACAAATAGCTAGATGGGGAACAGAATGCAGGGGTCTCGCGACACGTTTTTAAAACCATTTTTATCTCGGCGTTTTTAACAAGTCTTAAAAAAACTCTCCACTCATGGTGCTGAGACAACAGGCAAAGATGTCTGTCTGGATGTGTACTTAGACACGTTTCAGCTAGATGAATTTCTATTTCCAATATGGATTTCTCTGTCCCTATTTTACACACACACACGCACATATACAGAGACCAAAATAAAAAAAAATACGCTGTGTAAGTAAGTTCAGACCGCTCATTTGTGTACTGACATGGTTGACAGCTGTTAATGGACAATCACCGTTTTAGATTGACTATCTGTAATACTGTATAAGATTTCCATTCGAAATAAAAGCATAAATATAGATTACGTGTTGCCAGTTTCAAAGCAAGATGCAAAACATTCACTGACAAAACATTCACTTTCATTGTCATTTCATTCAGGGTATGAAAATGCTGAAAATTCATATAAAAATATAAAAGTGAAAACATTACTATTGTATTTTTTTAAGTGTACTATAATTTATTTGTTATTTATATATTATATATTTATTTAATACTATTTTTTATTCACTTTATTCTTTTTTTTTTTTCTATTAGCATTCAATTTTTAATTGTTCTATAACTTATTTATATATTATTTATTTATTATATTTATTTAATTCTATTATTAGCATTGTATTTTTTAAATGCACAATAATTTATATAGTAATTTAATTTAATTCTCATTTTAATTTTAAAATATAATTGTATTTTCACCCTTTATTCATTACTTTGTTTATTATTATTTATTAGCATTTTATTTGTAAGTGTGCTATAATTCATTATTTATATATTATTTACGTAATTTTTTTAATTTAATACTCTTTAATACTCATTTTTTATTTTAAAATATAACAGTAACAGACTTTATTCACTATTTTGTTTATTTTATTAGTATCATATTTTTAAGCGTACTATAATGTATTTATATATTATATATTTATTATTTATATAATTAATTTCTTTAATAGATTCTTATTAATGTGTGTGTGTGTGTGTGTGTTACATATAGAATCTCATAAAAATATGTAGAAATATTTCTTATTCTAAATGTTGAAAAGAGTTGCTTTTAATTAATGAATTAATTAATTAATTTAGTAGAAAACATGATGCAATCTTTGATGAATCAAAAAGCAAATTTGTTTGGAAATAGTACATTTTGGTTACTTTAATCATTTAATACATCCTTGTTGAAAAAAGTATTAATATAGTATACATTTTTGAACTGTAGTGTATATATATATATATATATATAAATTTACAGTCTTTACATATACATATTTTAAGTCTTAATTGTTGTTCTCAGCATATTCCGTTATTACTATGTGTCTATTTGTTGTTTTGTAAATGATTCATTCGTAAAGCATGTTTCCGTTTCATTCTTACAAATGACAAACAGCTCTGCAGTATTTACATTTTCATTTATGCATTTGGCAGACGCTTTCATCTGAAGCGAACCTCTGAAGACAACATATTGCAAAGCAAAGGCATTGCTTGCAGAAAAAGTTTCAGTTGAATGCATGCAGCCCGCAATGCCTTACACACAAACCTCAGTGATGGTGACAAGCACCAAACAATCCTTAGGTTTACAAGGAGCAAGTGATGGATGATAATTTTGACTACATACATTGACACTCGCATGAATGTATTGACTATATATATGGGACATTTAGTAATCAAGCAAATTTGACTTGGTTAAAGTCAGACTCAAAAACACATCAATGCATCACACAGCTTTGATTTTTACAGCGAGGTGCTTATGATACTCTATGCGTCTGTATGTGCTGAAAACTGGGTCAGAGTGAATCAGAGCTGATTAACCTTCCTATATGACTTTTGATTGACATTGACCGCTTTTCTTGAATATTACAGTATCTGTTTGGTTAGCATTACCCTGACTCATATGATAACTAGCACATGATAGGTTCAGTCACAGAATGACACACATGCACGGAGAGCTGCTTTCTCACTGACTGTACATCTCACTCTTCACACTTGTCAGAGACAAGTTCAGACCTGCTGACCTGATGAGACGGCCTTAAACACCCAGCATCCGAGCTTCGAGCGGGTTGGCACGCTCGTACCTAGGGAAAGCCCAGTAAATGTGGTCTGTTTTTTATTTAGTGTGGAAATATGATTATGTGTTGCAAAAGGGGCTTCAGTAAGAGCTGTGGTGGCATGTTAAAAGCATATCAGAATATCAACATGTCATGTAATTTCGGTAAGGCTCATAAGTCATCCTTTGGATGCCGTTACCACCACAGACGTGGGGTCAAATAAGGCAAGATCAGCAGGGGATGAGAGACTTTTGACTGTCTCTGTGTACGAAGGGTGCCATCTGGTGACTAACAGAAGAAGTGAACATGCAATGAAAGGAGCCCCATGGGATTGTCCTCCCAAAAAATATCAAATACTGTCACCAGTTACTCACCCTCAGGTCATTTTAGACCCGTATGACTTTGTTTCTTGTGTGGGACACAAAAGTAGCCATTTTGAAGAATGTCGGTAACCAAACTATTTCGGTTCCTACTGACTTCCATTATATGGTCCGTAAATACCAAACAGTGTGTTTCCACCACAGTATATAAAAATATAAAAGGTAAAGCTAATACTCTTTATCTCATAAGTTTAACTTTTTTCTCATAGTTCTGAGTTTATATTTCACAATTTCAGATTTTTTTTCTCAGAAATTCAGAAAAGTCACGACTACGTTGATCATTTTTTTGTTCTGACGAAAAAAGACAAAATTGCAAGAAAAAAGTTTAGTCTCAGAATAGTCCAAAAAAAAAAAGTAAGATTAAAGTTGCGTTTTCCTTTTTTTCAAAAACAGAAATGGGCTTCTTCCACCACTGAAAAAAAAGGTAATTGTGACTTATTTTCTATGAATTGTGCGATACAAACTCGCAATTCTGACTTTTTTCTCAGAATGGTGATATAAACTCACAATTGCGATTTTTAGTCACTACTGTGTCATGTAAACTTGCAGTTGTGAGAAAAAAAACTCAGAATTCCAGGATTTAAATTAGAAATTCTGAGAAACAAAGTCACAATTCTGAGAAATAAAGTCAAGAATTGAGAAATAAAGACACAATTGTGCCTTTTCCCCTAGAATTGCGAGCTTATATCTCACATTTCAGACTTTATTATATGCAATTGCAAGTTATTACGTCAGAATTGTGAGATATTAAACTCACAATTCTGAGAACATATTGGTCTTTTTCCCCCTCAGAATTGGACTTTATAAATCGCAACTTTGAGTTTATATCTAACAATTCTGAGAAAAAAGTCAGTTACGAGAGTGAACTCAGAACTGTGAGAAAAAGTCAGAATTTCAGATAAAAACAATTTTGCAATTTTGACTTTTTTCTCGCAAGTGCGGGTTAGTTTCTCGCAATTCTGGCTTTTTTTGCAAATGCGAGTTTGTATCTCACAATTCTGACTTTATTAACTTGCAATTGTGAGTTTATATCATGCAATTCTGAGAAAAAAAGTCTGAATTGCAAGTTTATATCTCACAATTCTGAGAAAAAGTCAGAATTGCGAGTTTATATTATGCAGTTCTAAGAAAAAAGTCAGAATTTGCGAGAAAAAAAGTCAGAATTGCAAGATATAAACTTGGAATTGCGAGATAAAAATTCATAATTCTGACTTTTTTCTTACGAATGCGAGTTTATATCTCACAATTCTGAGAAAAAAAGTCAGAATTGCGAGTTATTTCATTTAATTCTGAGAAAAAGTCAGAATTGCACGTTTCTGTTCATTTCGCAGAATTGCGAGTTTATATTATGCAGTTCTGAGAAAAAAGTCAGAATTTGCGAGAGAAAAAAAGTCAGAATTGCAACATATAAACTTGGAATTGCGAGATACAAAATTTGCAACTCTGACATTTTCTTGTAATTCCGAGTATATATTTCGAAAGTCTGACTTTTTTCTCCCAAATGCAAGTTTCTATCTCACAATTCTGACTTTACAACATGCAATTGTAGGTCTATATCTCACAAATCTGACTTTAACTCGCAATTGCCAGTTTATATCATGAAATTCTGAGAAAAAGTCAGAATTGTGAGGAAAAAAGTTAGAATTGCAAGATATAAGCTTGGCATTGCAAGAAAAAGTCAGAATTGCGAGCTAAAAATTCATAATTCTGGCTTTTTCTGACAAATGCGAGTTTATATCTCACAATTCTGAGGAA
>JAHKKF010537346.1:22500-39881 GCA_019740295.1 Labeo calbasu
TCAGCGTCTACTACGTCTTGGGAGAAATCCTGAACAACTACATCTGGGATTCCTCAAAGAGTAAGTTCAAGGGGTAGTAGTTCAGCCAAAAATGAAAATTCTGTCATCATTTACTCCCCCTCATGACCTTCCAAACCTCTACGAGTTTCTTTCTTCTCGGGAACACAAAAGAAGATGTTTTAAAGAACGTTGGTAACTAAACAGTTTGAGTCCCGTTGACTTGTGCAGAGAAAAATACCATGGAAGTCGATGGGACCCAAAATCGGTTACCGGGATTGTTCAAAAAATCCTCCTAAAGGAATAGCTCACTTAAAAATGAAAATTCTGTTAAAGGAGAAGTCCACTTCCAGAAGAACAATTCACAAATAATTTACTCACCCCTTGCCATCCAAGATGTTCATGTCTTTCTGTCTTCAGTTGTAAAGAAATTATGGTTTTTGAGGATAGAAATTCAGGATTTTTTCCATATAATGGATTTCAATGGTGCCCCGATTTTGAACTTGCAAAATGCAGTTTAAATGCAGCTTCAAAGGGCTCTAAACGATCCCATCCGCGGAAGAAGGGTCTAATCTAGCGAAACGATCTAAAAATAACATTTGTATACATTTTAAGCACAAAGCTCTGGGATGCGTGTCCACGACGCTACGTACTGCGGAACACGTCGAAAGGTCACACGCGACGTAGGCGGAACTACAGACCCAGTGTTTACAAAGCGAACGTACAAAGCCTAAGGAAGTGGAAGTAAAAAGTCAAACGCTGTTCACAGACAAAAAGGTACAACAATGTCCGACGATTCTGAAGTTGTAGGAGAAAATGAGATGGAGTTTTTTGCCATATCTTACCTTTTTGAGCCGGAGTACACAGACGATGAACTTAGACGTGATTCCATAGTACGTAGCGTCGTGGACGCGTATCCCAGAGCTAGTGCTACACAATTTTTTATGCTCAAAAAGTATACAAATTTTTATTTTCCGAAAAAAATGACGGATCTTGACCCTTCTTCTGCGGATAGAATCGTTTAGAGCCCTTTGAAGCTGCATTTGAACTGCATTTTGCAAGTTCAATATCTGTAATCCGGTGCAAAAAAATTAAAATATTGAGAAAATCGTCTTTAAAGTTGTCCAAATGAAGTTCTTAGCAATGCATATTACTAATCAAAAATGTTTTGATAAGTTTTGATATACGTATTTATGGTAGGAAATTTACTAAATATCTTCATGGAACACAATCTTTACTTAATATCCTAATGATATTTGGCATAACAGAAAAATCTATCATTTTGACCCATACAGTGTATTTTTGGCTACTGCTACAAACATACCTGTGCTACTTATGACTAGTTTTGTGATCCAGCGTCACAAATGATGTTTTGAAATTAGCAACGGAGGAGTGGGGTGAGATGTGTAAGAAATTAATCCTGCTCACGTGACTGTTTTAAAGGAGAAGTCTGTACAACAAAAATGTACAGATAATGTACTCACCCCCTTGTCATACAAGATGTTCATGTCTTTCTTTCTTCGGTCGTAAAGAAATTATGCTTTTTGAAGAAAACATTTCAGGTTTTTTTTTTTACCAGATAATGGACTGATATGGTGCCCCGAGTTTGAACTTCCAAAATGCAGTTTAAATGCGGCTTCAAACGATCCCAAATGCAGTTGTAAACGATCCCAGCCGAGGAATAAGGGTCTTATCTAACGAAATGATTGGTTATTTTCATAAAAATAATACAATTTATATACTTTTTAATGTCAAACGCTCGTCTTGCTCTGCCTGAACTGTTTTTTTCTGGTTCATGACAGTTAGGGTATGTCGAAAAGTTTCGCTAGATAAGCTTCTTCCTCAGCTGGGATCGTTTACAACCGCATTTGGAATCATTTGAAGCTGCATTTAAACTGCATTTTGTAAGTTCAAACTCGGGGCACCATAGCAGTCCATTATATGGAGAAAAATCCTGAAATGTTTTCCTCAAAAAACACAATTTCGTTACGACTGAAGAAAGAATGACACAAACATCTTGGATGACAAGGGGATGAGTACATTATCTGTAAATTATTGTTCTGGAAGTGGACTTCTCCTTTAAGGACAAAAACCTGACGAATATCTTTAAACATATCAATAAAAGAAAGTCATACAGGTTTGAAATGACAAATGATTTTCGGAATTGTTTTTCTGATTCTGTGTATTATTCACCATTGACTGGCTACATGAGTGAGTTTGTATGTTTATCATGTCTAGCTACAAATTTTCTTGCTCCCCAACCCACGCCGGGATAACGGCTACGGGCATTATACGCTTCCCCTCAGGTACATATACATCCCGCTTAGCTTCCTGATGCACCCACGCACACTCCTCCACCTGTTAGCGCTATAGACTGGGAGCAGTGCATCGTGGGTGTAGTGCCGCCAAAGGCAGCGCGCAGCAGATGGGAACGGAGCCCGTGAGCAGTCTGAGAGCAGCAGACGGCGAAGGCTTCTCTTCCTCCCACCTGTTTGACACTGACCTGCAAATCACCGAAGCAGCACACACACACCTCGGGCTTTCTCCTATGGAGCTGATCTATGTCCCTTCATCCTCAGTGCAAGATCTCCCTCTTATGTCCAAAGCAGCATTATTGTAATCTCCGACAACCCCTCCAGCTAAACTAACCATGAACACTTCTGTCACTAATGCTTTGCTGTTCTTCACTCTGACTCACGGTTCGAACAGCTTGTTGAAATGCACAATCAGTTGCCAAGAGATCACAGATCTTGAACATGCAGGCACTGCAGCATCCAAAATGTGGAAATATCAAAGAAAAATACTAAAAAAACTGATATTTCAGGATGCATAATATATTTTTAAATGATCAGCTTTTGACAAATTATGCTGAAGTGGCAAACAAGAATGTAACCACACACCAGTCGTGTGCAGTGGTGTTCTGAAATGATTTTTTGATTAAACAAACATTGCTTACACTATTAGAAAAAAATAAATATTTAAACAATTTAATTATTTTTTTTATATTTTTACATTAACAATGTAATCAATATTCTCTTTATTAAAGCCAAGTATGAATCTTATCAAGTTCATGTTTAAATGAATTTTACATTTATTCCAAAATAAGTAACAATTTAAACAATACATTTTATAATTTTATAGTTAACTTTTAACTATTTACGAATTTTTCGGATCAATAATCAAAGCTCATTACATACTGGTCACAGACACTGAGATTTACTTTAAATGTCACCAAGCTGATTACGCACTAAAACCTCCAACAGATCATGTTTTCATGCTATTTTAAGTCTTATTTTCATGTAACAATGTGGTTATATCAAAGTGTGTGAGTTGTTTACTTGATTCGCGAACAGAACGCGTATGAACACGAGGCTGGGACTTATTGCATGAACCAGCTCTTTTGCTTATGTAATATTGCTGAAATATCCATAACATCAGTTTAGGTAAAAAAATTTTGATTATCCATATCAACCAAAATATCTATAATACCGCCAAAATATACCAAACATCTATAGCCAATATATCGCCTTGCGAAAGTATTCATACCCCTTCATTGTTTTCACATTTTATGTTGCAGCCGTATGTTAAATTGATTTAAATTACTTTTTTCCACATCTATCCACACTCCATACACCATAATTACAAAGCACAAAACAGGTTTGTAACAACTTTGCAAATTTATTAGAAATAAAAAACTGAAATGATTCCATTGCATAAGTATTCATCATCATTTCTGGGACACTTCTAATTGAGGTCAGGAACGTTCATACTGCTTGTAGATGTTACTACACTTTGAGTGGAGTTAAACTGTGACTGATTTTAAAAGGCACACACCTCTTAATAAAAGGTCTAACAGCTGAAAATGCATATTAGAGCAAAAAGCAAGCCCTGAGGTCAAAATAACTGCCTGTAGAGCTCAGAGACAGGCTTACGTCAAGGCACACATCTGGGGAAGAGTTCAGAAAAAAAATTCTGCTGCATTAAAGGTTCACAGAAGCATGTAGCCTCCATTATCCATAATGGAAGAAGTTTGGAACAGGACTCTTCCTAGAGTTGGCCTCCTGGCCAAACTGAGCAATTGATGGAGAAGGGCTTTGATTAGACTAGTGACCAAGAAGCTGAAGGTCACTGTAGTTGAGCTCCAAGATTATATATGCAGATGGAAGAAACTTACAGAAGGACAAACATCACTGCAACACTATCAATCCGGTCTTTATGGCGGTGTGGCCAAACTCAAACCTCTCCTCAGTGAAGACACATAAAAACCCACTTTCTCTGGTCTGATGAACCTCAATTCCAAACATAATGTTTGAAGGAAACCAGGCACTGCTCATCACCTGCACAGCACCATCCCAAAAGTGAAGAAAACCTGAAAACCTGAAAGAAAACCTGAAAATATCTGCCAGCCCCCATCCAAGCTGACAGAGCTTGAGAGGTGAACAGGTGAGGTGAAGAACGGCAGATAATTGCCAAATCCAGATGTGCAGCTTGTCGCATCATACCCAAAAAAAACTTGAGGCTGTAAAAGGTTCTTCAACTAAGTACTGAGTTAAGGGTATGAGTACTTATGCAATGGAATCATTTCAGTTTATTATTTGTAATAAATTTGCAAAGCTGATACAAATCTGTTTTGTGCTTTGTCATTATAGTGTATGGAGTGTAAATTAAAGTGGGGGAAAAGTAATTTAAAGCAGTTTAACATAAGGCAGCAACATAAAACATGAAAAAAATGAAGAGGTATGAATACTTTCGCAAGGCACTGTATATTGTGTATACCTAATGCTATCTACATAATCAACATTTTAAAAATACTTTTTTTCTTCTTCTAGGCTCTCTGGAATCAGACAAGACCAAAACCGACTGAAGACCACCACAAATGCTATCCCGCCTCATTTCTCTTCTTCTAAATTGAAATCACTTGGACTTTGGAGTTCAAAACCAATATTATATACTTATCTTGGTCTCCTGAGACATTCATCTCATCCTCATTACTGGCCCTTAATTAAATAAAGCACAGACCTGTATTGGCTTGAATATTAAATTAAATAATTCATGTTTTTAATTTATGTTATGAATGTTACAGTATTGCAGAGTACCTCAAGCATTGTGTGAGCATTGAATGCTGTGTACTACACACATGCTGTATTTGTGTGTCCAAAGCCAGTTTAACAAACCACAATACATATATAACTCACGTCAGGTATTATTTATGTACACAGGGATGATTTATGAGGGAATTTGTCATTCTTTGCCCAGTAAAACAAATAAGCAACACAGTAGCATATGGCAAACGACAATGAGCACAAGATAATTTGCTTAGATGAGCTGTTTATGGTGTTTTCCGAAGCCATAAAAGTTTTTAAGATAAGCAGATTGCCGCAAGAAATCCAAACATTGTCAGAAGAGGAACTGACCTTTCCCTATTTGGTAACACTTTATAGTAAGTTCTCGTAAGTTAACATTAGCTAACATGAACTAGCAATGATCAGAATAGTTTTTAAAGCATTTATCAATCTTTGTAAATGTATATAAAATTGTCCATTTTTTTGTTTGTTAGTTCATTAATGTTTATTAAAAATGTAATTAAATATTAAAATAAAACTAATGTTAACAAATGGAACTTTATTTTAAAGTGTTACCTCCTATTTAAATGTTTGTTTGTTTTTCCTCAAAGGGATGTAATGTTTCATATCTTATGGATATGTCTAGCCTTTTTGGTTTAATTTAATAATAATTTGTTGGGTTTTTTTCTTCTTTTATTAATAAAGTTCGAAAACATTTTCTCATTATCGTTTTTACGAAAGAAGCCAGACAGAAGGAAGAGCGAATCGAGTCTTCACTCAGCGATTTTCTTTCTCTCGTTACGCTCGCACATACGCAGATGCACCACAATTCTGTGGGAAATGTAGAGCCAACCGTTCAATTACCAAGGAAAAATTGTTGTACTTATGATTTAATGTTTGTCCTATATTTTCTCTGGCCTTTTCGCCCTCGCCTTTTAAGACACAGATGTTGCCCAAACATAACAATTCCTTTGTGCAGAGCTGGACATTCTTTTAATGAGAAACACACACATTTCAGGCCTGAGGAAAAGGAGTTCGCTCAACAAGGAATTGCAATCACCTTTTGATGGACAAGTCCAAATAACCAGGCTCTGCTGAGCCTCATCCTCTTAAAGTCCAATTTTCAACTCCAAGTCCAGAATGTGTGTCCCAAATAGGCAACAAAAAGAATTTGGCACAACACAACAGCGAAATGCCATGCGATAAAAGCGGAAACCTGAGGAGCAAAGCCTCTCGGGCTGTTTAAAGACAACCGATAGTGAGAAACCTTGTATTATCACATCTAAATTTCAGACAAAACTGTCAAAATACTCTCCTGCTTCACGTTCACACCTCATCATGCGTTTTATTCTCAGAGGAATTGTTGAAAAATAGATGTAGGATACCTTCAGCACTGACTAGCAAATGAATTTCATTTCAATTCTCATAAATATTACTACAATACTTTTGTTGACAGTTTAGTCTGGGCGCTGTGTGTTCGGAGGCATGTTGAGAACGAGTGAAAGTGTGTGTATGTGTGTTTAAATTCTCTGTCAGAGTGTTAATTTCAGAATGACACTTCATAGTCTCCTCATTAACGCTGCCTCTCTTGCATGTATAAGTACCAAAGTTAACGGTTCCCTAATGTGTATTAACAAACTTTAAAATGTAAATGAGGTGAATGAGTACAGCAGAATTGAAGGACAGCTCAATGACAGTCCATAAATGACTACATGCCACCTATTAACACTTTGGATCATATCATCTAAGCTTCATTTACTTTCTTAATGCACATTCCTGGTCTTTGAACAATTTATTGGTGTTATTGTGGTAACCCTTTTTAATGTAGATTAATCTGTTGAAGGAGAACTCCACTTCCAGAACAACAAATAATTTACTCACCCCCTTGTCATCCAAGATGTTCATGTCTTTCTGTCTTCAGTCAAAAAGAAATTATGGTTTTGGGGGGGAAAGCATTTCAGGATTTTTCCCATATAATGGACTTCATTGGTGGTCCGATTTTGAACTTCCAAAATGCTTTTTAAAATCAGCTTCAAAGGGCTCTAAATGATCCCAGCCGAGGAAGAAGGGTCTTATCTAGCGAAATGATCTGTCATTTTTTTCGGAAAATAAAAATTTGTATACTTTTTAAGCACAAAAGCATCCACGATGCTACAAATTAGTAACGAGTTGTTCCTGAACGAGTCTTTCATTTTGAACGAATCTTTAATGTGATTCGGGAAGAACGAGTTGTCTCGAGGAGTGATTCGTTCAGTCGCGCATGCGCAACATCCTATTAGGTTCTGTACTGGAATTAGTTCACCTGTTTCGAGTCTTCGGGTTTTTCCGAGTCGTTCGTTCATCTTATGGGGCTGTCGCGTGTCGCTGTTGCGAACACTTGTCAGATAAGAGGTGAGGTGAGCTAATCACAGACTAAAGACCCAGATAAACAATGAATTAATATTTTCTGTTTCTTATAGCATTACAGTTTTGTATTGTTTGTAGTTTTATCAAGGTTTGTGTAAGCAGTAGATGTGTTAGTAACACGTAACATTTTAATTATATTTTGCTAAAATGAACGAAATGACTCGGAAAAAAGATTTGTTCATTTTGCTGAACGAAACTCAAAGGTCCGAGTCGGTAAAATGATCCGAACTTCCCATCACTACTACGAATCACTTGTAATTTCATCATCTGTGTACTGAGTATGGGATAAAACTCTATCTTATGTTTTCATACAACTTGAGAGGAGGACATCGTTGTAATTTTTTGTTTGTAAACAGCATTTACAAACTGATTTGCACTTTCTTAGTCACTTTGTGAACACTGGGTCTGTAGTTCAGCATGACCTTTCGACGTGATTAAATAGTATGTAGCGTCGTGAACGCGCATCCCAGAGCCTGTGCTACACCAGCTGTTGTGCTTAAAAGCTTTTGAACAGAATGAAGATGCGTGCATTTTTCTTATTTTACCTAAATATCATATTTTTTTTCCATTTAGCACTGCCCTTCAGAAGCAGAAGATACTTACATGTTCCCCAGAAGACAAAATAAGTTAAATTTACCCTGATCTTCAAATTCAAAACGTTTTCACCCCCGGCTCTTTAGTTAACATGAACTAAGAATGAACAACACTTCTACAGCATTTATTAAGCTCAGTTAATGTTAATTTCAAAATTTACTAATGCATTATTAAAATCACAAGTTGTTTGTTAACATTACCAAAAAGTGTTCATTGTTCATTCATGTTAGGTGATACAAATGGCACAAATGAATAAAGTGTTACCAATAAATTCTGTTCATGTTATTTAATATTAATTAACTATACAGTGTTACCAAATGTTTGTCTTTAAAATTAATTATAATTAAATTATAGTAACTTATCAAATCAAAATCTAATGACTTTCTTTTTCTCTGAAATTAATTTTTTTTTCTATTAATGTCACCTGGGCCATGCAGACAACTAAATAATATTATCCAATAGCTATTTAGCCATTACGCAAATTCACATTTGATTATGCAACATTTGTGTCCTGTTTCCCAAATCAAAAGTGTACTGATGAAGCAAAACAAGTGACAAACAGAAATACGTGTTGACTTTCAGACTGAAGTAAACTAGAAGCCTCAAACTTTCATGTACTTTTCGTCTGTAAATAATGAAATCACACCTCCTCACGTTTAAAAATAAACACTTGCTTACTTGAATAAAACACCTTGTGTCCTAACCATCTTTGTGAGCTTTCCCAAGCCCTCTGTGGGATTATACAAACCAATGATTTTCACCTCAGACAAAATACTAACATTGGAAAACCTATTACGAAATATACCGGTCCCTCACATGAATTCGACACTTCGATTCACTCTATTAAAAGCTGAATGAAGCTTTATGAAATACCATCTATGGATAAAGAGTTAGAGACCAAATATTTTTCTCAGCCCATGCGAACAGGGACAGCGTAGGTGGTTGCAGCTTGTTTTACGATGTTCTTTATTCGCACTGACTCATGGCGTAACGCTGCCAGGGCATAACACCTGTCAAATGCTTACCAGGTGTGCGATCATCTCTCTGTTGTTTTGAGCCGGTTACTAAGACTGTACTATTTACACAATGAATCTAAATGATTATTTTTATTTATTAATGACAGCTCCTTTCATTTCAACATCAGGATAGAAGACTCTTATTAAAAAAGCCAGCTGTGAGCGCTCAATGTCTGATCATTCATCACGAAACAATAAAACCCATAGGTTCTCTGCTTACAATGACAATAACAGAGCAGTAACTGACCGAGGACATTTTTCAAATATGATATGGCCAGCAGAAGCCATAACCATGTAAGACGACAGGCCTTGAAAAACGACAGACCTAAACATCTCAGACGCCTCACATCTACTTCCAAAACCGCTTGATTTCTCTTTCATACGCACCCACAGAAAACCCACTTCCAGCCACTAATAACACATTACATGGCAATTTAATAATGTGGGGTTTAGGAACTATTACGAGCTACGTTATACTTTAATATCCAGAAACGCAACATGACATGAATACTTGCACGACAAGTGGAAGTGTGTGGATCACGATTAGTATTGTTAACTAAAACTAAAACTAAATTATAAATATTACATGTTAAGACTAAACTAAATGGAAAATAGAAATGCTGCCTTGGCCACTAACTGAAATAAGTTTAAGTTTCTGACTGGATACGAATAAAAACAAAAAACATAGATAAAGTTAAAAAATAAAAAAAAGACGAAAATTACAGAACCACATAATAAAATCACCAAAAATGAAAACTGAAAATCTGATTCAAATACGATTCAAAATATTAGAACACAAAGCATCAAGACTAATTTTATTAGTCTGTTTTATGATACTTTTATGTTTTTTTCCTTATTGTAGAGACTGACAGCATCTTCATTCATTTTAATTATCTAAAAAATAGTATATGTATTTAAAAAAAACTCATAAAATTTACCTTTTGTGCTCCATTGAAGAAAAAAAGAGTGAGAAAGCAATGAAAATGTAAGTATTTTCCATGTTATTACACGTGAGATACTGCCAAACAAAAATTAATAAATAAAATACAAATAAAAATTTAAATTTAAATAATAATAATAATAATAATAAACTAAAAATAAATTAAATTAAAAAAGAAAAAACAGCCAAACCTAAGGAAAGACCTTCAAAAACTTCAAAGGAAATAACACAATGCATCAAGACTAATTTTATTAGTCTGTTTTATGATACTTTTATGTTTTTTTCTATTATAGAGCTTGACAGCCTCCATCTTCATTCACTTTAATTATAGAAAAACTAGGATATATATTTTTTAAAAACTCATAAAAACTTCATAATACATAAAATGTACCTTACGGGTTCCACTGAGGAGAAAAAAAAAACGTAGGGTGAGAAAGTAATGACTATTTTTAAAGTATTTTCCATGTTAGTTCATGTAAAATATTGCCCAAAAATAAATAAATAAACAAAATAAAAGATAAAATACATAAAATACACAATACAATTAAAAAAAAAAAAAAAAAAAAAAAAAGGGATATATATTTTTTGAAAAACTCTTTACTTCCTCGGATGTACCTTTTGCGCTTCATTGAAGAAAAAAAAGTAGGGTGAGAAAGTAATGACAAATTTGTATTTTCCATGTTAGTTCGTGTGAGATATTGTCAAAAAAAAACAAAAAAAACAAATAAATAAATAAAATACAAACAAAAATGTAAATAAACAAAATTAATTAAAAAAAAAAAAAAACAGGCAAACCTAAGGAAAGAACTTCAATAACTTCAAAGGAAAGAACACAAAAGCATCAAGACTAATTTTATCAGTCTGTTTTGATACTTTTGTTTTTACCCTATTATCCAGATTGACAGCATCCATCTTCATTCATTTTAATTATCTAAAAAACAGTATATAAATTAAAAAAAAAAAAAAAAGTGAGAAAGCACTGTAAATTTAAGTATTTTCCACATTAGTACATGTGAGAGACTGCCAAACATAAATTAATAAATAAAATACAAATAAAAATGTAAATAATAATAATAATAATAATAATAATAATAAACTAAAAATAAATTAAATTAAAACAGGCAAACCTAAAGAAAGACCTTCAAAAACTTCAAAGGAAATAGCACAATGCATCAAGACTAATTTTATTAGTTTGTTTTATACTTTTATGTTTTTTTTTCTATTATAGAGCTTGACAGCCTCCATCTTCATTCACTTTAATTATAGAAAAACTGGGATATATATTTTTGAAAAACTCTACATAAAATGTACCTTTTGTGCTCCACTGAAGGAGAAAAAAAAAAAAAAAAAAAACGTAGGGTGAGAAAGTAATGACAATTTTTTAAGTATTTTCCATGTTAGTTTATGTGAAATATTACCAAAAATAAATAAATAAATCAATAAAATTAAAGATAAAAAAAAAACAGGCAAACCTAAGGAAAGACCTTCAAGAAAGAACACATCTTCCAATTATAGACCTTGACAGTGTCCATCTTCATTCACTTTATCTAAAAAAAAAAGATATACATTTTTTTGAAAAACTCTTTAATTATTCAAATGTATTTGAATTTGTAATATTTTCCAAAAAAAATAAATAAATAAACAAATAAACAAATAAATGAATGAATGAATGAATAAATAAATAAACAAAAAAAATTAAAAATATTAAAAAAAAAAACCAAACAGGCAATCCCAAGGAAAGACCTTCAAAAACTTCAAAGAAAAGAACACAAAGCATCAGGACTAATTTCATTTGTCCGTTTTATGATTATGATTATGGTTTTTGTTTTTTCCTATTATAGAGATTGACAGCCTCCATCTTCATTCACTTTATCTAAAAAAAAAAAACAGGATATATACATACATATATATACATATATATACATACACACATATATATATATATATATATATATATATATATATATATATATATATAAACTCTTCATAAAATGTACCTTTTGTGCTCCTTCGAAGAAGAAATAAAACGTAGGGTGAAAACCTAATGACAAATGAATTTTTAACTATCCCTTTAAAAAGTCTGGCTATGAAGTAAGTGGAAACTCCACCTGGGTCTGTCCTGCATCTGCTCACGAGCCCAAGACTGAGATCATTGAGAGTTCAGAACCATTTCTGTGGGTTGTATGAGGACACAAAGAAAGCAAGAGCTGGAGAAGAACCTGCGCTTTAATGCAGAACAGGCCCAGTCTTTTGCTTCTCCACACTGTTAACAGACAACTCACAGCCTCCAGCCACAGAGAAGAGGAGGAAAGGAGGTTTACGAGCAATGTGGTCCAGATAATGAGCAAATGTGGTTCCTCAAATAGTAGATTAAATCCCCGATCTCAAAAGATGGCAAAATCAAAAGTCTTTGAGATCCAGGCACTGACAAGGTCTTGTAAATGTCTCGATTTTCAAATATTTTCCATTTCAACTCAAAGGAGCAATTGTTTCTCTCTCCTCATCTTGTGGTCCTCGTTTTACCTGAATGACTACAGCGCCATCTGGTGGACTGATCAAATCTTTCCTCACTTTAGGTTTGGGAGCTAAAAAATGGGAGATAAGAAAAACAGTTTCAGAAACAAATCAATAAAAACATTAGCATGCATATGTTAAACAGGTCTCCCTTACCATTTGGGTTTTCTTGTTTATAAAACATCTTGAGCATTTCAACAGCCTCTTCTGCTCTATAGCCAGCGATGCACTGCAATAAGCAAATAAGCATGTGCAACAGCTAAAATATGCAATGTGGTCTGGACTACAATTTAGAGAATGTGGATGTTTCTACAAGAAAAATATTCTAGCCACACAGAATTGTTTAGAATGTAAGGAACTGGCTTCTGGATCATGAGCTGGAATTTAAACTGAACTAGAGGAATTGGAGGGAAATTCTTTTACCTTAAATGAAGTTCCAGTGTGCGGTAAATGATCTGATGAGACGTCCAGGACAGAGCCACAGCCTCCAAACCGCTCATTTTTGCACCCATATACAACAAGAGGTATGTCTGTCTAAATGTTAAGGTATTTTTTAATGCTGACATTATTATTTTAATACTACTAGACAATAAAAATATGGGGTAAACGCAATAATTCATTAAAAATGTACTATTTGCAAGAAAAACTCAAGTAGGAACGGCTGTGATTACACAAAAGATACACTAATGTTTGGTGACAAGTATTAAGAAATTAATACTTCTATTCATCGAGGATGCATCAAACTGATCAAAACTGACAGTAAAAGCTTTATAATGTTAGAATGTATTTCTATTTACAATAAACACTGATTTTTAACATTCTGTTCTTTTCAAAGAATTATAGAAGAAAACAAAATTATGATGGTTTCCACAAAAACATTAGGCAGCACAACTGTTTTTTACATTGATAATAATAATAAATGTTTTTTGAGCACCAATGGCTAATGGTAATGGCTGCTAAAAATTCTATCCTAACCCTAAATTGTGATATTCAGTGGTAAACTTGAAAATTTTAACTGGTACAAATTAACTACAATACCAGTCAAAAGTCATTGAACAATAAGATTTTGTGTTTTTAAAGAAGTTTCTTCTGCTCACCAAGCTTGCATTTATTTGATCCAAAGTACAGTAAAAACAGTAAAATTTTGAAATATTTTTACCATTTAAAATAACTGTTTTCTATTTGATTATTTTTAAAATGTAATTTATTCCTGTGATTTTAAATCTGATTTTTAATATTATTATTCCAGTCACAATGTCCTTCAGAAATCATTCTAATATTCTGATTTGCTGCTAAAAAAACCCTCAATTATTATTATTATTATGTTGAAGGTTTCTTGGATGAATGAAAAGTTCAATTTAAAGCATTATTGTTAAATAAAAGGTTTTCTTTCATTAAAAAAAATTACTGACTCTAAGCTTTTGAATGGTATAGTGTATAGTGTTACAAAAGCTTTTTATTTCAGATAAATGCTGATTGTTGGATCTTTCTATTCATCAATCCTAAAAATTACTCAACTGTTTTAAATATTGATTATTCTAAAAATAATAATAATAATAATAATAATAATAATAATAAATGTTTCTTGAAAAGCAAATCAGCATATTAGAATGATTTCTGAAGGATCATGTGACACTGAAGACTGGAGTAAGGATGCTGAAAATTTAGCTTTGATTACTGGAATAAATTACATTTTAAAATACATTCAAATAGAAAAAAATTATATTAAATAGTAAAAATATTTCAAAATTTTACTGTTTTTGCTGTACTTTTGATCAAATAAATGCAGGCTTGGTGAGCAAGAGACTTTTTCAAAAAAAAAAAAAAAACGTTCAAAAACTTTTGACTAGTAGTGTAGACAGAAAATTAAATATTTAAAATTGAAGATTTTTATTTTTTATTGTAATATTACACAATATTACTGTTTTACTGGGGTTTTTTTGATATAAAATGAATCCAGCTAATAAATCCAGCTTTGGTAGACATAAGTGGCTTCTTTCAAAACCATTAATGGTACTGCATGTGTAAACTTTTTAAACTAACAGTGATCCACATTTTGGCATCAAGGATACGAAGCAGGCGCAGAGCAGCTGCACACATGATACACGGCTCCACTGTCACATAAAGTACGGTCTGTTCACACACCTCCTTCGGGTCCTTCTCTCTGCAACAGCACCAATCAAGCACTTGATCCAGTGCCACCATTTCCGCATGCCGTGTAGCCTTGGGCAAAGCAGGCACAGACGTGAGATTGTTTCATCTATTCCAGAGTTTCTCTGTGCTCTACTAGGAAGAACCATTAATCAAATTCTTAACATAACAGGAACTGTAATATATGGGTCAATGGCAGATGAAGAAGTCTGAGACTATTAAAATAAGAAATTATTTTAAAACACTTCATTGGCCATATTGGCAGCACTGAATGTAAACAATGCCACCAAACTGAACAAAACTTGCTGAAAACGGTCAATTATTGTCATGTTTCGGGCTGTACTAATCGGTCATACCAGGAAAAACATTTGGCGTACTATAGACTGCCAAAAGTTGTAACAAATCAAAGAGAAGCGTGCCAAAAAATGTCGTTTGTGGTTGGCCAAATTGAACTGGGATTTTCAGGGCAAGAATCTTGACAACATTTGTGTTTGTTCTGATCATTTTCAACCAGGCAGGTGAAATATTAAGCTAATATCTTAATTAATACCGCTTAGAAGTATCTTTACTACCTATTAATGTTAGTTTGTCAAAATATTGCACCCTTTCCTGCTTACTAAGTCCTTCTCTATATGATTTAGCATCTTCCACATGTTTTCCATGGTTTAGACAGCATAAATTAGCAGAACATGTATTCAGCAGTACATTATCTACGCAATCCATGCTATTGTTTACATCCGAGTATCGCCAATATGGCTGCACATCCGGGTAACTGACCAAACCGTGACGTAAGTGCAAACCCTCTTTAACAACAACAAAGAGAATCATTGTTAATTAGTTAGCCACACTGTTACTTACATTTTTGGTTTCATTCACCTCATTTCTTCCTTTTCCAATAATCTCATTGTTGTAAACCATCAGACAGCCAACTGGAACCTCACCATTCTCAAGGGCTTCAAGTGCCTTAAAAGTAATTCATGTTTAATATTTTCTCAAACCTACTCTAAATACTTTTACCATGCAGGCACACAGCATACACATTTACTACGACAACCATAACAACCAAAATTCTTACAAGAAATTTTATATTAATCATTATAAATAAACACATACTCTGTTTTCTGTTTCAAACGACATGTTATGTTCAGACTAAAAATAATGCAATACTGCAGTAACTGCAGCATTTGACGGGAAATGGCAGTTACCGTTGTAAATTATGGTAAAACAGTAAACATCGAAGAAGTTTTACCATGTCAAACGCCTTTGACATCCATGTTTGTATCTCACTATCTAACGGCTGCAGAAAATTACTTTTTTCAGGTTCAACGCTCTGTGCTTCCATCTCCATGAGTACCATTAACAAATCTATAACCGTTCAAATAAAGCTGCACAAATCAGAAAACACTAGTGTTTTGCTTACACTCACACTTGTTTACGGGGGACCGTAATCATGGATGGACCGTTAAGGGCGGTTTATCGACCGCATACTCGTTCGATCGACGCAATCTGTTATCTGTAGTTCGCCTGTCTGCTGCTAACACTAGAAGTTATTGCCATGTAGCATAGTGCTAGCTAGTGAGTTACGTCCAAACACGCTTTTACATCTAGTTTATTTCGTTTTTTTGGCGGTGTCAAGTCTGTTTTTAAAATGTTGAGTTCTACATGGAATTTCATCAAACGCCATAAGAGGAAATTCATCTTCGCCGGGGTTTTTGTTGGAGGTAACGTGGGCACCTAGACCACCTGCATGCTTATAGTTTAGAGATTGTTAGCTGCGTGTGACTGTGCATTAACTATTCGTTTTAATAGCTGAATAAAAACACATGCCGTTTTAATATGCTATAATATGTAGTTTACCATGTTATTACAGTGTTGCCAAGCATTAGATCTTATTTCTACATTCAACTAATCAATCTCAGTTCACCTGTCACCTAGTTTTCTATTGGCACAGTCAAAGAAAGTTGATATGGACTTTACCCTGGTATTTTTAGCTTGCATAAAGATTTTATGTTACTGAATATGTCTGGCATATTGCAGCATGTGTGTTAGTTTCTTAACATATATGTTTATATTGTAATATATCCACAATCTTCATGACTAGGTGTCTATCTACTTGGTAAATATGCACAAAGAAAACTTCAGGAGATGCAGGAGCGAGAAGCAGCCGAATACATCGCTCAAGCTCGGAGACAGTTTCATTTTGAAAGCAACCAGAGGACATGTAACATGACAGGTAAAAATTTAAAAAAGGCACGAAAGCGATATTTCTTTTGCCGGATTTATGTAATTGTGTCTTTTTTGTAGTGTTATCAATGCTCCCCACTCTCCGAGAGGCGATCATACATCACCTGAACTCAGAGAGCCTCACCGCTTTGCTCAAGACTAAGTGAGTCATTCATGTAAATTATAGATGATTATCTGTATATAAAATAAAAGAACATAACTGACGTAAGTGATCATGTCTTTCTACACAGGCCAGCTAATAAACTTGAAATCTGGGAGGATCTAAAGATCATTAGTGAGTTGAAGAAGTTTTTTTGTTGTAGTTTCACGGATTTATTGCATTAAAGTCAACATGAAATCAAAATCTACCCCATTTTCTTTCTTAAAGGGAAAGTTCACCCAAAAATAAAAATTCTGTCATGTCATTCAAAACTCGTAAGATCTTTGTTCATCTTCGGAACACAAATTAAGATATTT
>JAHKKF010537346.1:39931-50628 GCA_019740295.1 Labeo calbasu
GCACTGAATGTAAACAATGCCACTGAAACTAACCAAACTTGCATATTTTGCTGATTATTGCTGCTGAAAATGGTCAATTATTGTCATGTTTTGGGCTGTACTAATCACTCGGATTGGGAAAAACATTTTACTATAGACTGCCAAAAAGTTATAACAAATCAAGGAGAAGAGTGAAAAAAAAACTGCCATTTATGGTTGGCCAAACTGAACCAGGATTTCCAGAGCAAGAATCTTGACAACATTCCTGTTTGTTCTTATCATTTCCTGTCAGGTAGGTGAAATATTAGGCTAATATTATAATTAATACTACTTGTAGGTATCTTTCCCACCTATTGGCTTTAGTTTGTCAAAATATTGGGCATTTTCCTGCTTATTAAGTCCTTCTCTATATGATTTAGCATCTTCCACACGTTTCCGTGGTTTAGACAGTATAAATTCAGTAGAACATAAACCATGAAATCATGCTGTTGTTTAAATCCGAGTATCGCCAATATAGCAGTGCATCAATATTGTTTGCTTCATAGAAGAAAGCCCTAATCTGAGAAGGGACATGAAGCTATTTTCCAGAATCCTTGAGGAAATAACTAAGATGATGGTAATGTATGGCTGAATGAAAACTATCATTTCAAAGTTTATCCAAAATGGATAGTTGCACAAAACAAGATATTCTGAATATGTCAACAGTTTTTGTCAATACAATGTCAAAGAGAGGCAAAACAATCTACAACCCTACTGACATTTACTGAGACATACTGAGATATCGTTTATTTTAAATAACCTTTTGCATTTATCAAAATAAGTTATATTTTTAAATAATCTATCTATATATAATTGACTTCAAATGACTGTTTTCATTCAGTCTGTTTTCATTTTCATTTTGACTGTTCTCATTTCAATCGAAATGTGATCATCATGCTTTTGGTTGTTTCCTGAAGGATTACTGAGGCAAAATTACCTCATGTCTTTACAATACTAATTTTTGGCTGAACTATCCCTTCTATTCTCTTCTCACAAAACTACAAGCAGATGTGTCTGAGATTGGCAACTCTTTAAATGAGTGTATAATACCTAAACTCTGCCTAGGAAGTTAATTTGCTGACCCAGTATCCCTACAATAGCATGGTCGGCTGATCAGTAACTCGTGAAGCATTTAAGAACAAATGACTTCATATCAGATCCAGAGCTTCGGCTGAGCACTGTGCTGCCGGATGACCTCACTGCAGTGCTCTCCAGCACACCCTCATTCAATTACCCACAGTCCTACGCTGGCCTGACAAGCCAGCATACAGGCCAGCCATCACAGCAGCTCTCATTCTCACTCAAACGACCAGACAGTGAATGCAGAAAAGCAGAGAGATTGTCCTTTTTCATTTAAGAACTTGTAAAACAAGATGTTTACATGTGTAACTGGTGAATGAGGCCTATAGTAGAGGGCTCTTAGATGCTGAATGGAAGACCTCTTAAAGTTTACATGCGTGCCAAGATGATGAAAGAGAAGATCACATGATGCTCTGTGGAGTCTCCACAACCCCACAATCATAAAGTCAGTAACCTATGATGATCTCATTAGCCACCCAAGCGCTCACATGGCAGATATGCAGCTATGCCACATGACCCCAGAAACAAATATCACTCTAATATTGGATTTTTTCAAATGAACTTTAAAGGAGATTATGGAGTAAACACTCTAGGGATACACCACTATTAAAATTCTGGTCAATACTGATAAGCTGAGTTATTTTCATGTTATGACTGAAACCTGATAAATGGTCAAAATTAAAATTAAATACTATTTTGTGAAAATACTACAAAGTGAAACCAGTCATTTTAAATGCTTTAAATGCATTTTTTAGTGAATTCAGGCATCATAACATTAAAATTTACATTTGATTTGCTAAACATTACATTATTATTCTGAAATGTCATCATGAACAGCAATAAGTATAATAATAATAATAATAATTAACGAATAATTAAAATAATAATATATATCTTTTATTAAATAAAAAAATTAATAAAAATATTATTAATTATATTATGTTGAATTATTAGTGATTTTAAAGATGCATGCACATTGACTATCCAATTGAAGCATGGACATTCATTTTAAGATTTTCTAAATATTACATTATTATTATAAACTTAATATTGAACAACAACAACAATAATAATACTTAATAATAATAATAATAATCATTATTATTAATAATAATGAAAATATTATTAATATTGCAAATATTACATTACATTATTATTCATTATAAAATGTTTTTAAATTATTAGTGGTTTTAAAAATGCACATTAAGTATCCAAGTGAAACATGGACATCCATGTTATGATTTTTTAAATATTACATTATTATTTTAAAATTATTTATAATAATAATAATAATATTACATTAAATTATTATTCATTATAAAATGTTTTTAAATTATTAGTGATTTTAAAAATGCACATTGAGTATCCAAGTGAAACATGGACATTCATTTTATGATTTTCTAAATATTACATTATTATTTTAAAATTAACATTTAACAATAATAATAATTATTATTATTAAATGCAAATATTACATTAAATTAAAATATTATTCATTTAAAAATGTTTTTAAATTATTAGTTATTTTAAAGATATAAGCATGCATAAAATAAATATCAAATTCACTTTCAGCAGAAATTTGTACTGCATCCACTGATAAATAATAAAATCTCTAATTGATACCAAATATGATATGAATATATTGTGCATGTCTAGAACAAACAGAATTATAAGAGATAATGTTGATTCACAGTAAAAGAAGGCTAGACTTTTGCAAACAAGAAATTTGAGTACACTGTAAAAATAGTTTTTTAAGTCATAAATCAAAGATTATTGAAGTATATTCTATAAGAAAATACTATTTCAGTCTTTCTACTACTAAATTTTATATTAACTTCATTGTGTTACTCGCCATTTCTTTGTGAAATTTACTAGCCATTTCTGAGTGAAAACTGTTTTCACACCTTTTTATTCAGTGTAGACTAAAACAAACCCTCACCAATAACACATAACGAAAAATAAAACACATAATGTATAAACTCATGCAACAGCACAACATCACAGTGTACATAAGAGCAGGGAGAACTTCAGACGGCTTTCTTTGGCGCTGTGATGTCATATGAGGTTTCTTAATGCGAGAGATTAATGGTGTTTGACAGAACAGCGACACGCACTTCTATTCATCCTGGAACAAGGAAATCCCTCACTAACCACCCCAACCTCTTCTCTTCTTTTCCTCTTTTATCATCAGCCCTCTCCCAAAAGCCTTGAAGCGCCAGCCAGCATACATACACATGACTACAGATCGCAATCAGGATGGCAGAACAACAAAAACAGCCTCAAACAACCCAACAAATCAAAAACGACATCCTCATTCTTTAGCTTGTCGGAAAGGTCCTGAGTTTCATTTTCAGCGGGAGAACGGTCTGATGTAATAAGGGGTAAGAGATTTTTCTCTGCATTGTTTCGTTCAAAACGAACACGTCACTCTGGAAACAACACCAGACAACATCATTCAATCTCAGGAATGACAAATATGCTTCACCTAAACGCTTTAAGAACCTGAAAAACATGACATCGGAGGGATTTCCTTCTAGAAACACTTGCTTCAGGAGTATATCCTGTAAGAACTACTATCAATCCTTTCAAAATGATCCATCACAAACAAGAGAAATGAAAAACTTTGCCAAAGTTGATGGACTGAAGAAGGTCACAAAGGTTAAGTGCAGCAAATGAGGTACCACCGTCCAGCTGAGGCAACATGTTTACCTGAACGTGAGGAGATGTAGATGGACAAGTTCTCAGACTAAAAGATAGAAAACAAGTGATGAGTTTACCGTTGCAGAACTGCAGCAGTGAGGAGGTGTCATAGAGACTGCTGTAGCTGGAGAAGCCGTCCTCCATTCTCTTCCTCCCTTCTTCCCTTTCTCCGATAACTCCCTGTTACTTTCGCTGGCTGGCCACTGCAGCTCTCTGTCCATTCAACATCCAGTCTTCTTCTAGGGTCAGCCTGCCAGTGTCAGTCACCATGACAACCCATTCACCCAACGCTCGAGTCACGCTAACTCAGACGCTCTCCTTGAATAGGACTCCAAAAAAGAAAGTGAAAATACTTCTGAAGTTATAAAATGCGAGTCTTCTTGTGCACTTTTTTTCCTATCCGGTTCTTTGCCCGTGTGAGATCTCCAGAAGAAAAATAAGCCAGAACAGGGCTTGAGCTCTCAGAGGAGTGTGTGCGAGTGTTGGGAGTGTGTGAGTGTTTGTGTAATGTCGAGGACTCTCCGCTGAGTCCCGGTCTGACAGTGGGGAACTGACCAATCAGAGCAATGGAGGTGGAGCTTCTCTCAAAACATAACCCCTCCTCCTCCAGCTGACTGAGACTCCACTCTGATGCTGTTGGAAAGAGTGCTGGAGAAATTAAGCAAGAAAAGATGACTTTGCTGCATTAGGGTTGTCCTAAAATAGAAACAAGTTGTTGTGAATCGATATTTAGAGTTGGCTACTATAGATTAGGAGTAATTGTGTGTGTTTTTACACAGTGACTCAGAAATGTAGTTGTACTTAAACCGCCCAGTGTAGTAAAGAGGATTATGACTGTGTTGTTTGTGGGTGAGGCTGAATCTAAGATTCCACGTTTCATGGAAGCAGGAAAGACTCTGTACTATGAAACACAATCATATCTACACTATTATTTAAAAGTTTGAGGTCAGTAAAATGTTTTTGAAATAAGTCTCTTATACTCAGCAAAAATACAGTAAAAATAGTAGTATTATAAAATATTATTACCCTTTAAAATGACTGTTATTTACATGAATATTAAATTGTATGGTAGTGTATGTGTACTCAAAATTCACTTTTAGCAACTGTGTTGTTAGCTGAATGATCCACAGCTGTGTTTTTTTGTTTAGTGACAATTGTTCATGAGTCCCTTGTTTGTTCTGAACAGTTAAACTGCCCGCAGTTCTTCAGAAAAATCCTTCAGGTCCCACAAATGCTTTGGTTTTTCAGCATTTTTGTGTATTTGAACCCTTTCCAACAATGACTGTATGATTTTGAGATCCACCTTTTCACACTGAGGACAACTGAGGGACTCATATGCAACTATTACAGAAGGTTCAAACACTCACTGATGCTTCAGAAGGAAAAACGATGCATTAAGAGCCAGGGGGTAAAAACTTTTGAACAGAATGAAAATGTGTACATTTTTCTTATTTTGCCTAAGTATCATATTTTTTTCATTTAGTACTGCTCTTCAGAGGCTACAGAAGATACCCAGAAGACAAAATGAGTTAAATTTGCCCTGATCTTCAAATTCAAAAAGTTTTCACCTCCTGGCTCTTAATGCATCGTTTTTTCTTTTGAAGCATCAGTGAGCGTTTGGACCTTCTTTAATAGTTGCATATGAGTCCCTCAGTGTGAAAAGGTGGATCTCAAAATCATACAGTCATCGTTGGAAAGGGTTCAAATACACAAAAATGCTGAAAAACCAAAGAATTTGTGGGACCTAAAGGATTTTTCCAAAAAAAACAGCGGGCAGTTTAACTGTTCAGGACAAACAAGTGACTCATGAACAACTATCACTAAACAAACAAACAAAAAAAAACAGCTGTGAATCATTCAGGTAACAACACAGTATTAAGAATTAAGTGAATTTAAATGTACTTGAACTTTTGAACAGGGTCATTTTTATGAATTGAACTATAATTTTCTCTTGTGGACTGTGTGTAAACATCTGTTATGTGAAATATCTTATTCAGATCAGTACTAAATAAACAATAACATGCATTTTGTATGATCCCTCTTATTATATAATTATTTTGGTAAAATAATTAACATTTTGCACATTCTACAAGGTGTATGTAAACTTTTGACTTCAACCGTTCATTTATGTACATAACTGTTAAAAGTGAATTTTGAGTATATTAGCATATAGATGACCCCAAATGTAGACATGTACCACATAAAAGGCACAAAAACATTAATATTTTAAACTACACAAGCTACTAATAAAATGTATCCAAATACTACATGAGGCTATATAGAAGTATATTTTTAAAATGATGATGTATTATTTTTTATTTGCAATCAGACCTATATTTACTGGTACAAAAACCCACTAAAAATTACTGCCTTTAAGGGATAGTTCACCCAAAAATGAAAATTACTCCATGATTTACTCACCCTTAAGCCATCCTAGGTGTATGTGACCGTCTTATTTCAGACGAATACAATCAGAGTTATATTACAAAATGTCCTGGCTATTTCAAGCCTTATAATGGCAGTGAATGGGTGCTGAGATTTTGAAGTCCAATAAAGTGCATCCATCCATCATATCAAGTACTCCACACGGCTCCAGGGGATTAAAAAAAGGCTTCTGAAGTGAATTGGTGCGTTTGTGTAAGAAAAATATCTATATTTGAAACTTTATAAACTGTAATTTCTAGCTCCTGCTAACTGTGGACACATGTTCATGAGAGAGTGGTGTTCCAGCGGATGATGGATGCATGCACTTTATTGGACTTCAATATCTCAACACCCATTCACTGCCATTATAAAACTTGGAAGAGCCAGGACATTTTTTATATATAACTACGATTGTATTTATCTGAAAGAAGAAAGTCACATACACCTACGATGGCTTGAGGGTGAGTCATTTTCATTTTTGGGTGAACTATCTCTTTAAACAGGTACATCAACACTAAAAGAACAAATAAAGTTTAAAAAGAACACACACAATTTATATAACACAGTGAGAACAAAGTGATTAATGGCAATATTTAACTAAATATTTCACTACATCAAAATACAGCACAGGTATCTTTTTTCTAATCAGTTCATTTAAATGATTGACCTAATTAAACAAATTCATAAATCCAATTTCCAAATGCTTCATATGAAATGAGTTCAGTGGATATTTTGGATTATTTTCCCAGTTCGCTCAGCTGCAAATGCAACGCAACAAAAATAGTGACATACTCTACAGATTTGTCACGCTACACCACAAGTAATCGGAAAAAGACAGATACAATATTTCAAAAACCTGCTGTCACGCTATACTTCAAACTTTTTGTAAGTTACCCCAACATTGCAGACAGTAAAGAAATAAAGCAGTGCATCCCACATGAGGAAGAAGGCTTTTGGGGACTTTTTCACATATGAGACACAATACATGACCTCACTTTCCACCCTTTATTCCAAAATCCAAACAAGCTTTTAGAATAAAAATCAGAGCTAAACACTGACTATTCAACCCTTATCAGCCTCCAGACAGACAAAGCAGTCTGGACGACCATCAAAGAGAAACCAAGGTTGGCAGAAAGAGAATGAGAGTGTATCTCAGTTTTGACTGTGGGTCGTCACAGGGGAAAACCTCTTTAAATTATTCAGGAGGCAGGCGCATACGGTAGAATATGCATAAGAATGACGGCGCGGCCTATATTTATACGTCTTCAAACAGACAAAACACAGTCAAATGAAAAAATAGGACAGAAAGGCTGCAAGAGCCTCTTTAAAGATTATTCTCCTGACCCCATCCCCCACCGTCAAATGATGGCAAGTGGAAGAGAGCTGTGTGTTAAATTGGATTTCTGGGGTTTCAGTGTCCAATTTGGCCATGGCTTTGCCTCAGAAGCCTAAAAAAAATTAAACGATCCAGGAGGTGGATGATGAGACATTTTCATGTCCCGCTGGTGTCTCTCTCTTGTCCCGAGGCCAGCAGTGCTACTTGAATCTGGCATCAGAGAGCCTATAGTGTTTATTCTTAGGCCCCTTAACAGTGCTGACACTGACGCTTCTGTCTGTCCTGCTAAAGATCAAATCAAGGATTAGCCCCAGAAGCCATCCATTTTTTCCCCTGCATTTTTTACATGATGTCTCTTCCTCTGAAACCACTATAAAAGAGACCTTTGATCATGTGAACTAATTGTTTTCATATTCAGTTTGCAATTTTAATGCCGTTTGCACATTTGTTTTTATTTTTTAACGTAATTAAATACAGGCACCGTTTAGCACATTCATGAAAGTCATTTCCAACTGATTTTATTTTATTTTATTTTATTTTATTTTGCCAAAAAATAGTGCTTTATTTTATTTTGCCAAAAAAAAAATGCTTCATATAGTAAACATGTTTACAAAACAGCATAAAATAAAATAATAAAATAAAATATTTGTCATGCACCTTAACTTGATTTTGTTTTATTTTATTTATTTCTTTTGCCTAAAAACTGCTTAATATAGTAAAGGTTTTTAAGTATAAAACAGCACAAAATAAAATACAAAATCAAATAATAAAATTAATTAATTTTATTTTATTATGCCTCAAAATTTGCTTCATATAGTAAACATGTTTTATTCAAGTAGAAAACAGCATAAAATAAAGTCAAATAAAATAAATTTGTCATTCAAGTCATTTTCAACTCAGTTATTTTATTTTATTTTGCCTAAAAATGGCTTCATATAGTAAATTTAAGTAAAAAACAGCATAAAAAATTCTATAAAAAATTTAAACTTAATTTATTTTATATTAAAAATTTTCTTCATATAGTAAACATGTTTTTATTCAAGTACAAAACAGCATAAAATAATAAGATAAAATAAATTTGTCATTTACCTTCAGTCATTTCCAACTCACAGTGGCTTTGTTTTATTTTGTTTTGCCTAGAAAATTGCTTCATATAGTAAAACAAGTTTTATTTAATTACAAAACAGCATAAAATAAAACAATAAAATAAAATAATACAATTTATTTATTACATTTTATTATGCCTAAAAGTTTGTTTCAAATAGTAAACGTTTTAACTGTTACATGTTTTTTTTATTATAAAATAATAAAATTGTCATGTCTTAAGTAATTCCAACTGATTTTATTTGATTTTGCCTAAAAAATTGCTTCATATAGTAGACATGTTTTTATTCAAGTGCAAAACAGCATAAAATAAAATAATAAAATAAAATAAAATAAAATAAAATAAAATAAAATAAAATAAAATAAAATAAAATAAAATAAAACAAATTAAAAACTGTGCCTATAATAGTGATTTATATTCTGAGAAGTCGCAGCTGCTACTGATATGGTGATCACATGAAACATCAAATCATCAGATGCATCCATGCATGAACAGTTTTGCCGAAGCAAACGTGATGAAAAAAAGTAAAAATGAAAGTTACAATGAAAACATTGTATTTAGCACTAATGTACTTAACATTTAAAAGTAATAATGAAAACATTAGCAATACAGGGAAGAAATGTGAAACTGAATCTATTCTCTATTTTGAGAATCTAAGAATTCCTTTCCATAATATGACTTTTATCGGTGCCATTATATCATTATGGTATATAACAGCACAAGCACTTTTTGATGATTTTTGGTGTTAACTGTCTGCGTGTTAATCAAGGCCCAGGGCAAACAGAGGCAAATATAGTCCAGTGGTGGTGCTGTGAGATTAGAGAGTGCACGGACCCCTGGAGAGAGACACCAGCTGGGGGAAGGGAGAGAGGCTGGCAGAAGCACTTCATCATCTCCGTGTAAGTCTAGGGATCCCTCGGGTGGCAGCCGTACAGTGCTACACCCTCCCATTGTTCTCCAATTATGCTGCCTGCACCTTTCTCACACAAACACATATGCACACACTTACACAAACACAAAATGACACACAAACATACACAATAAAGGAGTATGTTGGGGATCAATTATAGTCGGCACCTAACAGAATTCCACTGCTCTTTCGTAAGGGAAATTATACAGGATAATCCAAAGACTACATTAACATTCCCGCACGTCTACATAAGCTTATATTCACAGCACTTTATAACTAAGGAAGCATTGCATCTAAACTACACAAACGTTTTTAATGTTTTATGCTAAAATCCAGAAAATAACTTGCTAAGTAACCTACAAATACAAAACTACGGCCTTGCAGATCTACATATGCATCTTTTTTGCCATTTAGTTTAAACAAGCTATTGTTAAATAATATTACAATAATGATACACAACAATCTGCCTACTGTACATGAAAAATGGCATTAATGTTTGCAATCAGCTGACATTTTTTCCTCCTCTAGAACTACAATTGCATTAATGGCATGTCATAAGCAATGTCAGGAGGTTGTGTTGATAATCTCAGGGTAATAGACCATGCCAGTGCCTGAGGTTTAGACTAAAATAGCATCTGCACCTTTCTCTGCTCCAATGCCTATTAGTGAATTAAGATTCACATGAAGCGCAGACTCAAGCAGCTCATTAAAAGATTTTACATGTGCAAGCTTCTTATTATTATATAACAACTTATTATCATACATATTGTGAATGAATAATGACTCTTTATGAAGGAATGACATAATCCCTAGTCACAAAAAAAAAAAAATCTAAATCTGTAAAAATTTCTAAATCTAAATCTAAATTCTATTCTTAGTGTTTGAAACAAAACCCTGAGCTGTGCTACTTTTGGATGGTGGATGTTAGGCTAGCCATGTTTATTATGACTCTGTCACCACCCAGCAACAGCACCGGCCCCACAGCCATCAGTCTGAACATTTAACACCAAAATAGACATACTTCTGTTATTAAATGTTATATAACATGCAGTTAAATTAGATAATGATTTATAATAACTTGTGTTAACCAACTTTCTTACACTATAATGTGTAACAGATCATTA
>JAHKKF010537347.1:0-29120 GCA_019740295.1 Labeo calbasu
ACTGACTGTACATGAAGACTATAAGAACTTGTGGCTACAATTTATTTTTTACTTAATAATATTTGTATAATTTGCTATATGGTGTTTTTTTAAATAAACAATGCAGCTACAATTTAATTTTTAAGTAATAATATTCATATAAATTGCTGTATGGTGTCTTTTTAATCAAAATTGCGTCTACAATTGCTGAATTCATATAATACTATTTGCAAAAATTGCTATATGGTATTTTTTAAAATTGTAATTAATAGCCCAACTATTGATTTAATCTATAAGTCTATGAGTAATTTTTCCAAATTTAATTTTTTTTCACAAATAGCAATATAAATAAAAGGTTCTCTTTTTTAAAATAATATATAATATACTGTATAAATGAGAGCACAACTCAAGCTGACATGCACAAAACAATTTTAATATTCCTTTTGTTAAGAGCATTTCATATTAAAAATATGTGCAAAGGTACTGGTTCCTAACACAAATTAAGAAATAAATTCCAAAAGTTTTTTTTGGACTTGGTACTTCTATGGTTTTGGGGAACCTTGGAGGAACCTATAAATATCATAATGCTGAAATTCAAAAAGCGTCACTTTTGCAAGAGGGGGATTGCTGAAAAGAGATGCACTCACCTTCACCGTACGCTTTGGCGAACAACCAGCGGAGGTTTGCTTCTATTTTGGCTCGGGCCGAGTCGTACATTTCCAGCGGCACGATTTCAAGTCCACCCTCAACCGAATCCGTTCTTCTCGGGACACCGTCCCCACCTGCAAGCGCACCTACATCCATCCTAAACAAACACACATGTGGTCATGAGTTATTGAAAACATCTTAAACAAACAGGAGTTATCCTGCTGAATGTCTGTGCTGCTCTTTTACACATAATGAAAATGGTGAAGTGTGTGTAAAACAAATGCTTAATTTTGTCTTCTATTAGTCGTCACTATGCAAATATTGGAGATTAAACTCTATCTTAATGACCTGTTAAATGAAAATTGGAGTTTTGTTGCTTATGAAGTTGCTTTGAAGTCATCAATATGCTAAAATAAATCTTTGGGATACACATTTAATATTTTAAAAGTCTTTCTCTTCTAGGTAAACAGATTCAAATATTGACGACACATCCTGCAATTAGGGGCATAAACAAACTTTTGGGATGAAATTATAACTATTACACTAACAGTGAAAAGTTTCTGAACAGTAAGATTTTTGTTTTTTAAAGAAGTCTCTTCTGCTCACCAAGTCTGCAATTATTTGATCCAAAATACAGAAAAAGCAGTAATATTGTGAAATATTTTTACTATGTAAAACAGCTGCTTTCTATTCGAATATATTTTTATATGTAATTTATTTCTGTGATCAAAGCTGTTTTAAGCATCATTACTCCAGTCTTCAGTGTCACATGATCCTTCAGAAATCATGCTAATATGGTGATTTGCTGTTCAAGAAGCATTTTTATAATTATTATCAATATAATAATAATAACAATAATAACAGTTGTACATTTTTTAGGATTCTTTGATGAATAGAAAGATCTGCATTTATCTGAAATAAAAAGCTTTTGTAACATTATACACTATACCATTCAAAAGCTTGGAGTCAGTATAAGTTTTTTTTTTTGGAGAAAGAAATTCTAGAAATTAATACTTTTATTCAGCAAGGATGCTTTAAATTGATCAAAAGTGATGATTAAGACATTTATAATGCTACAAAATATTTTTATTTCAGATAAATGTTTCTATTCATCAAAGAAGCAGCAAATCAGAATATTAGAGTGATTTCTGAAGGAAGTAATGATACAAAAAATTCAGCTTTGAAATCACAGGAATAAATTACATTTTAAAATATATTCAAATAAAAAAGGGTTATTTAAAATAGTAAAATATTTGAGAATTTTTGCTGTTAAAAAGTAAGCTAGGAAAGTGACAAAAGGATCCTATAATGATGTAAAAATAAATAAATAAATAAATAAAAATGATGCTCTTCAATGGCTGAATTTGTGCAATGTGTCTATATCACGACTAGATGTCAAAAATTATTTTAAAGCTAAAAACAGGTGGAAACAAGTGAAGAAATTATTTTCAAAAACAGATAACTTCGATTAAAAATCGTGTTTTTTTATGTTATCATGTTTTTCTTGTGCTTTATTGTGTTAGTTAGCTGTATTTTTTTTTTGTTTGTTATTTTTACTTTAAAATAACCCACCTGCAGTTTGACTGAGTTAAATTGGGAGTTATCTGTTTTTGCAAATAAACTCTTCAAGTGCGCATAATAATAATAATAATAATAATAATAATAATAATAATAATAATAATAATCTCAGATATTGGCTGAGAGCAATAAATACACTTTTTACCTCTAGCACTTTTTTGCTATTTAGACTATTTTATGCTAAATCAAGTATGTATGGTTAAAAAAAATATATATATCTATATATATATATATATATATATATAAACACATTTTTTTAACTGTACATTTTTGCATAAAATAGTCAGCTTGCACAAAACATATTTCGCTGTCAACAAGTACGGCTGCACGTCTGACATATGAATCCTCTTTGATTGTGGTGTACCATGGTAAATACCATCACTGTACCATGGTACTACCACAGTACTCAGCCCAGCCTTTGAATAAAGACAGTTTGCAGTCATTGTAAAACCTACAATGTAATACAGTCAGTGTCCAAAGCCCAAAGCAGCCCAAAACAGGCCCAGACACACCAACTAACATCCAGATCCTGATCCAGATCAGACCAAACAATGAATGATCTTAATGATGAACAAATGCTACAGAGGAACAATCAAGACCCAAGAAAAGACAGACAGCACTGATGAATGACCGTTCAAAAGTGATGAATGCATGTTTGTGAACACAAAACAATTAAATATAATGTATATCCTCGTGAAATCCTCACTGCAGGCTCAGCAAACGAGAGATTATGAATGAACGGAGGTGCTTTACTATCACTATCAGAGAAATATAATCTGTCTGCACCTGTCAGCGGCCAAAACCAGTGACATCAGAGACGCTAGACCGAGCCGAACCCCATCTGAGGGAAATTTACCTCAATCCACGCGTAAAATCCACAATCCAGCTTTAAGGATGCGTGAATATTCCAGACGCTTTTAATGGAAGCTCCGGCGGGCGTCTGCTCGTTCCCCTCCCCGCCCAGCAGCAGCGCAGTCCGAGCGAGCGAGCGCGGCCTCCGCTACATGACGAGCCGCGAGATATTCAGCAATTGTGACGTAAACGGACAGAACGCGTTTGGAAAACGTCCCGGTTCAAAAAGACATTTTTGCTCGTGTCTCTTCTGCCATCCGGGCGCTCGTTCATTGTCTGGCTGCCGTTGTCATGGGAGACGCCGTGGCCCGTAGCTGTTATTGTCACTATGGATATATGTGCAAGCTCATGGATGGACGATGCGCATGCGCGCGTGCGTACAGGCGCGTCCTGCAATGATAACACGCCACATGATCAATATATTTGATCACATTTCAGTCAGAAATGCAAGTTCATTAATAAAAACTCACCTTTATGCTTTATGTTTGATTGAAGGCTGTTCAAATACCGTTTAAGAGACTCTTTGAAATAATACAGCACATTCGTAAACGGTATGTTATTTTAATAGTGCTTTATAAATAAACTGAACTGAACTGAACTGAACTAAGAAAGCTATAAATACTTTGTGAGCTATAAAAAGTATTTACTTGATATCTTTATACCCGACTGGACCTACTCTAATTCTAATGTTTAAATAATATTATTATCCCTCGTCACTTATTATTTATATACGTTTGTATTTGTTAAAAGTTGTGTTTTTGTTGTCTCGTTTTTTTCCTCGTTGTTGTGTTTGTTTTATTTTTGTATACATAATTGTATAATGTACAATATTTGCATTTGAACGAAATGTGTATTGTTTATTTAATATTAATATAAATACACATATTATTATTATTATTATTATTATTAATTCCTTATTTATTTAAATGTATTTTGATGTAAAATATTGCATGAATATAGGACATAAAATATATGCACGACTATAGGAAAACAATGAAAACTTGCAGTTATGATTTAAAAAAAAAAATGTAATAGTATTTTTAAAATTTGCTGTGTTTTTTTATTTTCTTAATTGATACCTCGACTATTGATTTAATCATCCAAAATAAAAGTTTTTGTGTACATAATATATGTGTGTGCACTGTGTATATTTATTATGTATATATAAATACACACACATGCATGTATATATTAAAGAAAAAAAATGTTATGTTTATATATTAAATATATTTATATATAATATAAATAATCTGAATATAAATATATACGTGTAAATATTTTCACAATATATACTGTATGTGTGTTTCTTTATATATACAATAAATATACACAGTTTATAAGTACATAAAAATATACACAGATTAATCATTACCCAGCACTAATTTTTACCATTAACTTTTTTCCACAAATAGCAACTTGAGTTGAAGGTTCATAAAAAAAACAAAAACATACATTTTATAACATCTTGGTATATGATATGTACTCAAACTGAAATGAAATACAAAACAAATTTTTTTTTTTATCATTTTTTAATAATGAAAATAATTTATATATATTTTTAATATATAATATAAAATATCTGTAATTTCTAATTTGTCCATCTAAATGATATAACATCACAGTACAGTTGTGCATCTCAAAATCTGGTATTCATCTTATTTATATTATTATTATTGTTATTATTATGTTCGAGGCTTCCGGTCTCATCCGCTTCCGGCTGCTTTAACTGTACAAAACCACTCGTTTTGCTGCTTGATATTGCAAACTGTGTGTCTTACCATATTATTTTAGTGTATAATTTTAATTATGAAAACTGTGATTTTGTAGTACAAACAGTTTTACCGTTTACAGCTCTTTGTTATTCTTCTCGCTATTTCCCTTCAGCGGCTAATGAACCGGAAGTCTTGCCCTTTTTTTATTAATGCCAAAATACTTTATAATAAGCACATGACTGTAATAATATCAAGAACAATAAAGGACAAAATATCAAAAATAATACAAGGAAAGAAAACGGCTACTTTAACGTTGAAAAATTCTCGGCTCTACAGCGCCGCCTGCAGCTGATGAGAGTAAAATCCCGCGTTTAGTCACTGTGAGGGCGAAGCAGGACAGCATCAGCTCATCTGACCGGGGTTATTACTGACCAAATCCCTCGTGGATTCTTAACCTCACCCCTGCTGAGAATGCTGGGAAACATCGATTCATGACAGGTGACTGATGAGCTTTAGTGTTTGTTGACTACGTGTGAGAGAAAGATGATCTGAATTTAAGTCTGATACATTGAACACGATTAGCCAAGTCTAAAAACCAAATATGATGTCCATTAAAGAAAAAAATCGTCATTAAGACGTTTTTAAATTCAAACAGTTGCTTCCGGCTGTCCATAATATTGCTTTTTTCCAGTGAAAAAGTCGTCTTTTCTGATTTAGGAGAGAAATATGCATAAACAAGCACCATTTACAAGTGAAAAACAGTCCTAAACAGTTCTAAACAAATATTTGTGTGGATTTTGATGTGAGAGACAACAGGAGATGGACTTTTACACTGGAAGAAGCTTTATTATTGATTATGAACTCATATTTTGATCAGAATTGGAGTTAAAATGTCATAATGATGGATTGTTTCTTACAGACATGCAGCTTTTGGCTTCCTAATATGTTAATTGATGGACTGGAGTGGTGTGGATTATTGTGATGTTTTTATCAGATGTTTGGACTCTCATTCTGACGGCACCCATTCACTACAGATGATCCATTGGTGAGCAAGTGATGTAATGCTACATTTCTTTAAATCTGATGAAGAAACAAACTCATCTACATCTCGGATGGCCTGAGGGTGAGTACATTTTTTGCAAATTTGAATTTTTTTTGGTTAATGCATCTCCGCCCAGACTGTCAACAAATACTTTTTGATGTATGTCAATTAATCTGACACTTCCAGTTCACTGCACAAGTGTTATCGATTAAATAGAGCCACACAGGGGCAGAGGCATTGTTGGGAACAGAACAAAATAAGTTATTTTAATGAATGAGTAGCCTGGAAAACCAAAAGGTTTCATATTTTATAGTGTAGTTTTAATTTTAGATGTATATTCGCAAGTGCACTTTGCCAGGTTGTAAATGGAGGGTCACAGGTGAATCATGAGCCTCGTTCAGTCTTTAAATAGCAGAGGTGAAGCAGTGAAAAATTAATTCAGCGAATGTCACGGGTTCCTCTTGAATCTGGGAAAAGCATTTACACTTATCTATTCACAGATGCTTGGTCAAATGCCTTTTTAAAAATAACCACATCACATGTAGCCTGTGAGTGAGATGTTGAAACATACCATGGCTATTTGAAACATTAATACTGTATTTACATAAAAATACTTCATCATTGGGTGTTTTTTTTTAGTGAATTTATAAAAAAAATTATATATTTTACAACAAAATGTAAAAAATGCTGCATGACTATATAGGAAAACAATGAGAACTGGTGCCTGTAATATACTTTTTAAGTAATATTTTTTGCTTAATTTGAAATATGTCTTTTAATTTATATCCTGATTATTGATTTAATCTATACATTTATACAGTAGCATTTTCCTTTCATGTTTCCTGAGCAAATTAGAGCAAATCAGCATATTAGAATGATTTCTGAAGGATCATGTGACACTGAAGACTGGAGTAATGATGCTGAAAGTTCAACTTTGATCACAGGAATAATTTTACGTTTTAACAGATATTCACATAGAAACAGCTGTTTTTAAATTATTACAATATTTTACTATATTTTCAATTAAATAAATGCAGCGTTGGTGAGCATAAATCAGGGTTCGTACAGATACTGGAAAATGAAATTCCAGGATTTTTAAGGACTTCAATCAGAGATGAAACAAATGAACTTGCTTCAAAAGTTCCGATCTAAATCAAATGATTCACGATACGCGATTTGAAATCCGGATGTGAATCAAATGATTCGCGATATGCAAAGTTCCGATCTAAATCAAATGATTTGCGATACGCGATTTAAAGTCCCAGTCTGAATCAAATGAATCGCGAACCTGCTCCAAAGTCCCTATCTAAATCAAATGATTCACGATACGTGATTTGAAATCCCGATCTGAATCAAATGATTTGCGATACGCAAAGTTCCGATCTAAATCAAATGATTCGCGATACGCGATTTGAAGTCCCTGTCTGAATTAAATGATTCGCGAACCTGCTCCAAAGTCCAAATCTAAATCAAATGATTCACGATGTAAAGTTCTGATCTGAATCAAATGATTCACGATACACGATCCAATTGGAGCGCTTCGAAACAGTGAATCATTTTGCGATTCAGCAGTTTAACTGATTCGGAGTTTCGAAAATCTCAATTTCACCCATACTTACTTACCCATAATCACCCATATTTTTTAAAATCATTACAAGCAATGTCGAAATTCAAAAATGAATTTAATTTGATCTGGTTTTTGCAAGTGAATCACTTGAAATGAACAAAGTTACGAGTTTGAATCAATCAGAACGGTTCCAGCATAAATGACTCACTCAATTGATTCGGTTCATCTTTTCTTCTTTTCCTGTCTTCAGCCATGTTTACATGACACTGACAGCACTACTACTTGCTTACCTCGCCAGTTTTATGACATTACTTGAAATAAGCGCAAAAGGTATGTTTTTTTTTATTTCATGAATTTTGCATGAGAAGATGTGCTTATTGAAAAAAAATTAAACACTTATTTCATAGATACATTATCACTTTTCAAGTACCTCATCAGTAATATTATTTAGTAATGCTTTTTTTTCCTACTCACAATTATTTTGAAGGCAAATCAAGTCTGACAACACAGAGTAAAAGTAATGTCACCAAATGGTGTCCTTTATTGTGTCAAGAAAGGTTACTTTACAAAATCATTGAACAAAATACTTTTTTTTCTTCCTCCACAAACTACAATTCAGTCTTTTTCATGTCATTAAAACATTTGATCTGCATTCATGAAACATAACATGTCTGAAAAGCCACAATCACACCTCATGAGCACCAATGATGGCATCACACTGCGACACACACACCTGTCTCTTCTCTCTCTCACACACACACACACAAACTCATCTACATGTCATAATATGTCCTACACATCTACAGCAGGCAATAAATAACAGTGAACGCTACGCTACATACAAAAAGCTCCCCAAAACACCTGAAGCAAGGTACCATGGGAAAAAAGATTTGGGTTCGAAATGAACTCAGAACAGTGTCTACAGACGATACTCGGCAACATAGCATAAATCAGCCATTAACGACTCTCTTTCATGTAAAAAAAAACACAATCAAATGTGTGCGAAGGCATATCAGTGTATGTGTGCATGTCATACATATTAAAAATCACAATATTAAGACTCTTTTCTACATTTTTGTTCACAGAAAACTAATTGTTTGGTAAAAAGGACCATATAAAATCTAATTAATACTGAAATTTTACTTAAAAAACAAACATTTTCTGGCAGCATCATATTTTTCAAAAATTATTTTCAGAACAGTTAATGGTCAAAATAAAAATACAGTATAAATTAAAAAAAGAAATCTTATATCTGTAGTCCAAAATGCATATAAATAAATACAAAAATGAATAAAAATGGTTCTTAGCATACAAAAAAAATCTTATTAATATAAAATAGTCTATTCACTGTAGCTTCTCAATGCCAATGCCCCGCCTACTTGAAGGCTTCAGGGATATGGTTCATCTGCATACTGGTGGGCGGGCTTGAGATGCCCTCTGACCAATCAGACACGGAATGTGGAGACGAGCTCGACCATTGGTCGGGAGATCCAGGGGAGGGTGTGAGAAACGGGTGGTCGGGAACCTGCGGCTGGTGACTGGGCGTGTTGTCCATGGGGTTGGAAAAGCTATGCTGAGAGGGCGGAGTCAGAAACTGCGTGCTAGAAATGGGCGGAGCCATGCGCTGGCTCTCCTGCGACAGGATGGTCTGGATGGGGGCGTGTCCTGAGCCCGACTGAAGATCCAGCCCAGTTAGGTCGCCTAGGAAGTGATGTGAGAGGGCGGTGTTTTGGTGCTGCATGGGCGCCAAATTCTGGTGGCCGTGGCTGGTAATCATGTGCGACGGCGCACCGAGATGGCTGCTTTGCATTGTGGGGTAGCCCATGACTTGTGGCATACTGGTGGCAGGGAGCATTGTGGGTATGAGGGTTGTGAAGCCTGCCTGCTGTTGTTGCTGCTGCACCCTTTGCAGCCAATCGCACGCCGCCGTTTGAGCCCCGCCTCCATTGTTAGCCACCGGGAGGTGGGATAAGCGAGGGGCGGAGTCAAATGGCTTCCCTAAGCCCTGAAGAGCTCCGCCCATGTGGGAGTCAGCCAATCCTTGGAGCTGATTCAAAGTGATCGGCGGGGATTGTTGAAACGGTGACGTCATTGTGGGCGGGGACGAGACGTCCGACAGGTAGCCGTGCGGCGACTCTAGCGAATCGACAGGCGAGAGGACGGCCACTTCCATAATGCCTCCGTTTTTCCCTTCTCCGCTCTTTTTCTTTTTCATTCTCATGTCTTTTCCGCCGTCCTTCCCTCCTACGCCTTTACCGCCTGGTTTTCGTGCTTTCTTGGCCGTGCTGTTGTTGGCGCCGCCCGGGCTGGGTTTGATCCCCAGGTAGGTGTTTGGCGAGCAGAGAGGTGGCGATAAGGGCAGAGCGGGACTTTGGACCAGGTTGTATTCTTCTAACAGGCGGACGATGTCGTGGTGCATGCGTTCTTGCGCAATGTCACGTGGAAGCTGGTCTAGGTGATCCGCGATTTCGCGGTTGGCCAAGTGGTCGAGCAGGACTTTGGCGGTTTCGTAACTTCCCTCACGAGCGGCCAGGAACAGTGGGGTCTCCTCCTGCAAAACCAAGGATATTATTGTTAATGTTTTTGTTACTTGATAGCTGAAATAAAATAAATAGTAGATGAAAGTAGTAAAATTACTAACTGGAAATAAATAAATAAAAAAAATTATTTAAATAATTAATTATTCTTAAATATGATTACATTTTATTATTATTAAAAATTATTATTATTATTAATATTATTATTATTGAGAAAAAAATTATAATTCATATAAAACAACAAAAAATTAAACAAAAATTAAAAAGAACATCTAAAATATAAACAAAATATTTAAAAAAAATTACTAACTGGAAATAAAAATGAAACAAATAAATATTAATTAAAAAAAAAATGGACGGGGGGTGTAATAAAAAGGGTAATAAAATAAAAATGCACATAAAAATAACTAAACTTAAGTAAAATAAATAAATAAATAAATAAAACAAAATATAAAAATAAAAGCAAATTCAGAATATTAATAAAAAACTATGAGTATATAATTAATACTAAAATAACACTGCTACAAAAACTCAAGTTATTACATTTTAACTTGGAATTATCAAAAATACCAGTTATTATGTTTAATTATGAATTCACTGATGCTCTGATGCACAAACCCACCTTGTTATTCTGCAGGTCTTTATTTGCTCCATTCTTCAAAAGAACGACAGCAGCATCCACATTATTAACCGCAGCCGCCCAGTGAAGAGCTGATTTACCTACAGAAACACAAAAACAGAACAAGTTAGAGGGGACCGCCATGCATCCTCAAAATAACATGCAAGAAAGGTGATTTGAGAGATTTGGTTGTGCATATAATGTTTGTTTCTGTTCATACCAGAATCATCAATAGCGTTAGGATCTGCATGGCAGTTAATGAGCTCTTCCACCATTCCTTCGACAGCCAATCGGGTGGCCAGGATCAGCGGAGTCGTTCCATCATGCATGCGGGCGTCTAGATCCGTCGCTCGGTTCCGAATGAGAATCTGTTTGCAAACACAAGGCAATGTTTTAAGAATATTCAACAGCCAAATGCTGCTAAAAACATCAAATTACATGCTTTAAATACAAAATGTGCACCTACACTAATATGAACTTTTGCTACATGCTTTTATCATTTTTATTCTTATTATTATTAATAAATATTTCTATTTAGCTTTATTTTATAATATACATTAAATATACATGCATACATTAAACATACATGTAATATTATTGATTGCATTACAAATGTCCCCGACACATATAAAAGACACAGCAAATATATAACTTTTAATTGTTCTATATCAAATTGTATTTTTTTTTTAAATGCACGTTTCACGTTAAATGTCTAATATTTATATTTAATTTTATTTTTTATTTTTAATGCAAGTTTACATTTTTAAATATCTAAAATTTGTTTAATTTTATTTTAGCTTTTTAATTACTAAAAAATAATATAAGATTAAATATAATTTTATAGTATAATTTGATATTATTTAAATTGATAAACATTTAAAAAAAAAGTTTTATAAAAGTTATTTTTATTTTATTATTTAGTATTATTAATAATTAATATCTCTTTACTGTTAATATTTAATATTTAAGTTATAATTTCAGTACTTGAACTTGAATTTCAGTTAGTTGCCAAGGCAAAATGTAATTTTTTAAATGCACGTTTACATTTTTAAATATCAAATATTTATATTTAATTTTATTTTAGCTTTTCAATTACCAAAAAAATAATATTAAATATTATTTTATAATATAATTTGACTTAAATTAAATTACTATTAATATTTTATCATATAGCTGTTGTTGCTTTCACAACCTCCTGAATCATAATAATAATATAATCTGTATTCCGGTCATTTACCTGGAAGACTCCCTGTGCATCAGCAGCAACAGCGGCGTGGAGAGGCGTTCGGCCCATGTTATCCTGAACATTAGCGTCGGCGCACGACTCCAGCAGGCGTTTGGCTGCGTCCGAGCGGGCATAACGGGCAGCCAGGTGCAGCGCGGTCTCTCCGGTCCGGTCAGTTTGATTGTGCAGGTTGGCGCCGTGGTAGATGAAGTCGGTGATGACGTCAGCAGAGGGATCGTCTTCACCCTCGCCGTTTTCGTTCTCGAGACCGCCGCCACTGCACGACGCGATCATCAGTGGAGTGAAACCATCTTGGAGAGAAACCGAAGAGAGTGTTAAATAAAACTCTAGCGTTTACATCAATAACGTGAGGGTAAAGGTGCAAGCGCTCACCAGGCCCACGGACGTTGACGTCCATGCAGTCGTTCTCGATCTCGCCCTGCGGTGGAGTCGGAGCCATCGAGTTCAGACGCAGGTCGGCGGCGTCCAGGTGCTGCTGCGTCCACTGCCGGTGATCCAGCTGACCGCTCATGTCCAGAATGGACTGTTCCTCAAACTACACACACACAAAAAAAAATGGTTATACATCCATCTGGGGTTATGGAGAAAATCTAATAGACAGCGGATAATATTTAAAGACTCACCCGGAATCGTTTAGCCGTGTCGTCTTCTGCCCATTCGCTCAGTTGTTCGTCCATCAGAGAACTGTCTGAGTTTTTCAGAGGCCTGATGGGATGGAAAGATGTGTGTTATCATTAATGTGAATGATAAAAGTGGATAAAGGTTATGTGTAATTAAATAATGTCCATTTAGGGACAAAAAACATTTTATAATTTATTAAATAGCATTATAAATGTCACTTACACTAATATGAAATGCATTCATTAATTAACTAACTAATTAACTAATTAATTAATTAATTAATTAATTAATTAATTAATTAAAGTAAAATAAAAAAGGAAAATATAAAAATGAAACCCTAATAAAAGTAATAGTATATGCTGTAAATATTACCAAAATAACTCTTAAAATATCAATTTTACAAAAATATCACATTTAATCGTTTAATTGCATTAAAGTCACACTTAGGTGAAAGACATTCAAAAGCAAACAGATGTATTACATTATATTAGAGGATATTATATTACATTATAACTTGATTTTTTAAGTATTATTTATATTACATTAAAACTTTAGATTTTATTATTTAAATATTATTATTATTTTAATATTATTTATAGTATTTATTAAAATTGTGAAGTAGCTTTTATTTTTGTATTTTTAGTTCATTTTAATTTTAGTTTTAGTAATTTTGTAATGTTCTTTTTTCATTTTGTACAAATATTTCCAATTTAGCTTTAATTTTATTTAATTTTATTGTAATTTTAGTTAAACTTATTTCATTTATTTATCAAGGAAAAGTTTTATTTTGTAAAAATATTTACATTTAGTTTTATTTTATTTTATTTTATTTTTTATTTTTTTGTAATTTTAGTACTTAAACTTATTTCATTTAGTTACCAAGTGGATTTTTTTCCGTAAAAATATTTCCATTTAGCTTTAATTTGTATTTGATTTGATTTGATTTTATTGACTTTATTTTATTGTAATTTTAGTACTTTAACTTATTTCATTTAGGTAACAGGGGGACGTTTTTATTTTGTAAAATCATTTTTTGTAAAAATTTAGCTTCAATTTTTTTTTATTTTATTTTATTTTATTATAATTTTAGTACTTTAACTTATTTAATTTAGTTACCAAGGAGAAGTTTTTATTTTGTAAAAATATTTCTATTTAGCTTTAATTTTTATTTTATTTTACTTTATTGTAATTTTAGTACCATTTCATTTAGGCATTTTTAAATTTCCATTTGTTTTTTTTTGCTTCACCTAATATTTAAATATGACACCGTCTCTTTAAATCACACTCACTTGAGTCTGACAGAATCCTCTCCGACCGGTTCCCTTCGTTTCTTTTTGGGCTCTGTGACTTTAAATCCCTCTGGGAACCAGAGCTGCCCATGTTCCCTCTTCCTCTTCCTGGAGACCACGACGCCCACAGCGGCCAGCGCCAGAACGGCCAGCGCCAGCAGCACCAGGAACATGGGATACATCTCTCCTGTCTTTGAAGGGGGGCCCTCACCTGCACAAAAATACAGTTATTAATATATTATTAATATAAATGTTTCACTATTTCAATGACACTGATTTGGTCTGAACGTGGCACTCACTTGTGACAGCTTCGATGATGTAAGGAACGTTGAGATTCCCGCTAGAGGCCAGCGCTCCGAGGAAAGCCGCCACATCCGTCGCGCTCTGGAAACACTCGTCAGACTGCTGGAAACACTGACGGTTGTCAATCTCTAGATAGACGATGGATCTGCAAAACATAAACATGTAAATATCACAAATATAAAGCACTATTATGTGATTTCATTGATTTGCGTTCACTCACCCTTTGATCTCCATCTGATCGAGTTCCCGTCGTAGGCGGGGCTTCATGAAGGCGTTGAGGCTCCTCCTGGCGCGCTGCAGCAGCTGGGCCGGATCCGTCCAATCGGAGCGCTTGTGTTTGCTCAGCTCGTGCTCGTTGCCGTAGTACGGGAAGACGAGCGGCTCTCCGTTAGAGTCGCGCCGGAACACCACGTTGGTGTGCAGCAGTCCGCTCAGCTCGCGGAGGAAAGACGAGGAGCGGTTGCGAAGCTCGTCTGGTGGGATGTGGACCACTAGAACCAGACTTCCCACGGCCAGCTTCTGAGGAACATCATCGGCACAGTCCAGACCGTCCCATTCGCACTCTGCATTATTGCAGCCCTGATCGCAGTGGCCGTCCGCGTAGTGATCCCTACAGTACTGATCGTACAGCGGACTGGAGAGAGAGGTTAAAAAACTAAATTAATAACAAATTTTCTGCTGATTTCTCTATATGCATGTGAGAAATTTTTCCTTTTTGAATATTATTAATATTATTAACAACAACAATATTTATTTGGATTTTTCTATTAGGATGTGTTCTCCAAAGTTCATAAATTACTGTAAAATTTAAATTAAAATTAACTCTAAATGAGCAAATAAATAAATAAATAAGAACTGAAAATAAATTAAACTAATAAAAACATAAAATAAATAAATAAAGAGACAAATGTTCAAACATATTACTAAATAATATAAAAGTATTATTATTATTATTATTATTATTTGTTTTATTTATTTACTAATTGTTTATTTATAATAAACAATTAGTAAATAAATAAAACAAATGAAAATAAATAAAACCTAACTGGAAATATAAATAAATACATAGATACAAACATTTATAAACAAGATGACTGAAACTTAAATTAAAATTATAATGAAAATTTTATATAAAAATGAACGATTAAATACATTAAAATTACAATAAAAATTAAATAATATAAAATAAAAGATCATTCCAAATACTAGTAAATAATTTAAAAGTATGAGTATTATAAATAAGCATAATTGGTAAATAAATAAATAAATACAAATAAAAATTAAACAAAATCTTAATGATGGATGGACAAATAAATTGGATGAAATGGATAAATTAATAAATAAAGACAAACAACTTAAATTAAAATTATAAATAAAAAACTGAATAATATAAAAAATAAAAAAAAATCTTTTAAACTAGTATTAATTACTATAATAGTATTAGTATTATGAATAAATATAATATAAAATATAAATATACAAATGTATGATTCTGATCTGCATTATTATTATTTTTTCTGTTAGGATGTATTTTCCACAGTTAATAAAAGATTGTAAATTTTAAATAAAAATTGGTCCATAATGATAAAGCAATAAAAATTAAGGAAAACATCGCAAATAAAATAAAATATAAAAAGTTTCTAAATTTATAAATAAAATAAAAAAATAAAATAAATGTATAAATAAAAAAAATAATAAAAAATAAAAATAAATGAATACATTTAAAAAGTCATAAAATAAGTGGGCCCTCAAAAGATAAAGCAAAAAAAAATATATATACATACATAAACTGTGAATACAAAGTAAAACAGTAATACAAATAAAAAAAATAATTAAATGAAAAATACATAAATTTCACTTACTTGCACTGCCCCTCCAGTCTTTGGCAGTCGAAGCCATCATACAGGCAGCCAGCGTTGGCGCACTGCTCGTCGCATTTCCCGTCGTTGAAGTACCTCCAGCACTGCAGGGCGGCGCTACAGTTCTGCCACGGGTCGTCGAAATTCAGAGAGCAGTCGCCGCCGTCCCATCCGCACTCGTGATTGTTACACTGGGTATCGCAGATGGCGTTTCCACCCCTGCCTTCGCACTGAGCGATTTCACATCGAATGTCCACCTCAGGCGGCGGGGAGATGTCTCGGCCCTGTCCTCCTTTAAAGGAGTAGTCAAGGATGTGGCAAAGGAGTCCATTGAAGTTGGCGGGGCAGGAGCAGCGGAAGAACGGGGCGTCGTTGATGGGTTGGCAGGTGCCGCCGTTGTAGCAGGGGTTGTTGAGGCAGGGCGAGTCCATGCGGGTTTGGCACTCGTGTCCGCTGAAGCCCGGCGGGCAGAGACAGCGGGGACTCAGGTGTCCAGAGACGCAGGTCGCGCCGTTACGACATCGCAAGGAGCCGCAGGACTGGGCATCATACTCGCAGGAGGACCCAGAGTAACCCTGAGAGAGAGACAAAGGTTAGAAAGTGCACTAATGGTGTTTATGTGATGTTCAAATCATAGCATTAGCTGTCAAGATGTGTGTTTTTACTCACAGGTTGACACTTGCAGATGTATCCGTGTTTGGTGTTGCTCGCTACAGCACACGTTCCTCCATTTCTGCATGGTGTGTCTTTGCAACCGTTGAATACAGTTTCACAGCGCTTGCCTGTAAATATTAAAAAAAACAAAAAACAACAACATTTAAACTAAAATTTGTACAAAAACAATGTCAAAGTCATCCCCAAAATGCAATAAATAAATAAATACATAAATAAATGTTTAAATTGTTAATTATTATCTGAGAAGTACAATATTTATAAATAAATAAATAAATAAATAAAAGACACATGTTCATAATTTATATATATGTATTCATATTCATATTATTTTTTTTTTGTAAATAAGTAAAATGTTTAAATTATGTGAATATACTTCATAATTTTTGTTGTACTAAAATATCTATAAAAAAAAAAATCAAAGTATTAAATAATTAAAGTATTAATTAAAACTAAAATGAAAATAAATGAAACCTTAAAATAAATAAAAAGACAAAATGTTCATAAGATGATTAAAACAAATTAAAATTATAATGAAAATTGAATAAAAATAACATTAAAAATATCAATAAATAATAGTATTAGTATTATAAAAAAAAATACTAAAGTAAAACTCGTGGCATGTTGTAAAGATTTTTCGTAATTAAGTAAAATGTTTAAATTATATCTGTGAAGTACTTCAGTTTTTGTTGTACTACATTCCATTTATGTTAAAATAAATATCTGTGAAATAGATTATATATCTGTGAAATTTGTTTATTTATATAGTGTTTTGCCTACATTGAAGTAATAAGAATTGGGGAGGGAAATAAGCTTGAAAAAAAAAAAAAATAAAATATTTTTTATTATTTTTGCCAACATTTTTTTTTCTTTCAAACTCACTAATATTACATTATCTTGCGTTTGCTGCATTTATATTGGTCATATTCACTGATAAAATAAAAATACACTGCTAAACCGCAAGTGTGATCATTTGTGCTCATTCGTACCGGTGTATCCTGTACGGCACTCGCAGCGGAAGTCGTTGATGAGCTGTACGCAATTATAGGATCCATTCGGGTCACAGGGGTCAGACAGGCACTCGTTGACGTCGCCCTCGCAGCGCTCGCCCACAAAACCGGCCGGACACACGCACCCGTAACCTCCCACACGGTCCACGCAGCGGCCGCCGTTAAAACATCGCGGCTCGCCCGTTAACGGATCCACGGCCGGCGAACAGTCATCGACGTCAATCTCACAGTGAACGCCTGCAAACAGGGCCAGAGAAAACAATCAATAAAATTCACAAACTGAATGCTGAAGTGATGAATCCAGCATCTGCAAGTGTGTGAATGAGTCTGTACCTTGCGTTCCTCGTGGACAGGAGCATTTGTACGTGTTGATGAGGTCGATGCAGGTTCCTCCGTTCTGGCAGGGTTGAGACAGACACTCGTTGATCTCTTTGCTGCAGTTGACTCCGTGATATCCAGGAACGCACTGAAGGAGAACAACAGACATTAGACTTGTGATGTAATATAATGTAATATCATTTTATCATATCAATGTGACAAATGAGTTAGGTATATTAAAAGGTAATCCTATTATATTACCTAATATGTGTAATGTAATGGATTGTTATGTCATTTGGAATCAGACTACAATTTTTAACTAATGTAATAAGGTGCGTGTTTGTGTTTTGATACCTCACAGCTGTATCCTCCCAGGTAATCGGTGCAGGTGGCTCCGTTCTGGCAGGGGTTCGGCATACACTCGTCCACCTGCTCCTGACAGTAGCTGCCCGTGTATCCGGCCTGACATCTGCACAGGTGCGTGTTACCCACGTCTACACACTGACCCGCGTTACGACACAGAACGGCCACTGACACTCCTGAGAAAAAGAGAGACAGCTAGATTAATATGTGCAAATTATTAACTTTTAAAATGGTAACCATTTTTAAAAATGCTAATTTTTTTTAGCTTGTTTATAGTGCCGTCAAATGATTAATCGTGATTAATCGCATCCAAAATAAGTTTGTTTACATAATATATGTGTGCATACTATGTATATTTATTATGTATATATAAAGACAAACAAATGCATGGATATATTTAAGAAAAAAATGTTATGTCTATATATTAAATATATTTATATATAATATATATTATATGAATAAAAATATATACATGTAAATACATTAAACATTTTCAAAATATACTGTATGTGTGTGTCTTTATATATACACACATAATACATATACACAGTACACACATATATTATATAAAAACTTTTATTTTGGATGCGATTAATCATGATTAATCATTTGACAGCACTACTTGTTTGCAAACTAGGAGAAAAAACAGTTTAACCAGGGTCAGAAATTAATAAGATCACCAGAAGTGTAATACATTTTTCAAATTGTGGTTAAATTTTGTTTTTACATTTCATTTTTTTTGTCTGTTATCTGATGTTTAATATAATTGAAAACAGATTCAAAAACTTTTTAATCAGTCTAACTCCTATGCACCTAAAATGCATATTTACTGTAACCCTGAAATTTTGAGTTAATATTTCAGTAATTTATGTAATTTTAGAAATTTAGTAATTTAAAAAAAAAATCTAAATGATTACATTATTACTTTTCAATATTTGTAATTTGACAAATAAATAAATAATAAATAAATACATTTTAAAAAGTTTATAAAAATAAGTTTATATATAAACTAAAATAAATAAATAAATGCTTTAAAAGGTGTGACTCTTGACTGAAATTAGAGAATCATAAACATGCAAAAAAAATAATTTATTTATCAGAAATTACAAATATTGTCAAAAGTAATCAAAGATGTTAGATTTAATTAATTTAAATGGGAATTCTTGAAATTTCTCACTGATGTTTTAAGATAATATTTCAATAATTTAATAATAATTTAAAAACACAATGTCAATTAATGGTCACATGACAAGCTGGTAATAATATTTACTGATTTAATGATTGTTTAAAATTCTTTAATTATTTTAACTTGACATTATTTGTTAGATTCATTTTTAACTTTTTTTTTTTATCAACCCCTGTAGTTAATTCACAAAAAAATTATATTCTGGGTGTATTAAGGTACAACTTCAGTAGAAAATTAGTAATCTTATTATAAGTGATTGTCACCTTGCTGCTTGGCGGCGACCTCACAGCTGACACTGGGGACGTCGCAGTAGATGCCCGTCCAACCGCTGGCGCACTGACAGGTAAAAGACGCCCCCTGCTGCCAACATGAGCCGCCGTTCTTACAAGGGGAAGAATCACACCAGCGCACCAGACTCTGAAACACACAAACATCAGGAAATAAATAAAGTACCAAATATATCAACATACATAATGTTCAACATATATCAACATTATTTAATTTATTTCTATTTTTTATTATTCAAATGTATTTAAATAAAATAAAATAATTATTTAAAAAAAAATAATAAATATAAATAATATTTCAATATATTTATATAAATATAAAAAAATTATATACATTTTCATTCAGACTCATTTACTGATTTGTCACGTTGTTTAGAGAGGAAAAATAGCGTTTGTGTACCTGGCAGTTGAGTCCGGTGTATCCATGTGGACAGGTGCATTTGTAGGTGCCGTATCCGTCCTGACAGGTGCCTCCGTTTTGACATGGCCGTGAGTCGCACTCGTTCACGTCATGCTGGCAGTAATTCCCGGTGAATCCCGGCAAACATACGCATGAGAACGTGTTTATGCCATCCATGCACGTTCCGCCGTTAAAACACGAGCTGGAGAGGAGAAACAGCACACATTGAGATTGCTCGTATGCAAATGAAAAAGAAATCAATGCATTTTAATGTTAAAAATGTCATGTACCTCTCAGTGCAGTCGGGTGTGTTGATCTCACAGTTGATGCCGCTGAATCCTACAGGACAGCTGCAGGTGTAGCTGTTGACGCAGTCGGTGCAGTTCCCTCCGTTTCGGCAGGGGGCGCTCACGCACTCGTCTATGTCCTCTGTGCAGCGCTCACCGCGGAAGCCAGCCAAACACACACACACAAAGCCGTTCACACGGTCCTGACACACACCGCCGTTACTGCACGGATCTGAGAGGGAGAAGACGTACAGTTACGGCCATATTCAGTCTTTACTTTCAATAAGGAATGTTTTTTTTCTTAAAGAAATGCTCTCTGGGTTTGTGCATGTTCTGCGTGTCTTACTTGGTGCGCAGTCGTCGATGTCGTTCTGGCACAGATCTCCGGTGAATCCCGGGTTGCAGCGGCACTTATATCCTCCACGCAGGTTCTCACACACTCCTCCGTTAGTGCAAGGATTCCTCACACACTCGTTGATGTCCACCTCACACGTCTGGCCTGTAGAGAGACGACAGGGGTTATGATGATGATGATGACATGTAGAGAATGTGAAATGCACATGAACTCAAATACACTCCTACCTTGCCATCCAGTAGGACAAGCGCAAGAGAAGCTCTGGAAATCTTCAGATTCACGGCAAACGCCTCCGTTTTTACAAGGACGCGGAGCGCAGGGAGCCAGAACGTTCTCACAGACTTCACCTGAAACACACACATTGAGAAAATGTAAAAATGGACGCAAAAATTACATGCGGGCCAGGATTACTATTGTCAACTCCAACTAAAAACATGTCTATAAAATAGCATTCACTGATATAAAATAAAAACTATTTTTTATTTCTGTTTATCCTGAAGTATCAGTTTTAATTTATTTTCAGTTTAATTTGGTTAGATATATTAAGAACTAATACAAATAACAACTTTAAAATAAACAAACAAAATCTGAAAATAAAAATATATATTTTTGAAATATAAAAAAACTAATATATAAAATAAAATAACTAAAAAAAAGACTAAAACCTTAAATAAAACAGAATAAATTACTAGAACTTTAGATATATTAAATTATATAAAATTTAATATTAAATATAAATTATATATTATATATAAATGATATTATATTTAAATAAAAATTAATTCAAATTATACTAAAAATATTTAAAAAAAAGACAAAAAGATGACAAAATTACTAAAACTTTGAAAATATAAAATATAAAATATATTATATTTAAATAAAAATAATTTAAATGATAGGCAAAAATAAAATATAGAAAAAAAAATAAATAAATAAAAAAAGTAATTCAAATGATTCTAAAATAAAAAAGACAAAACACAAAACAAAAGGACTGAAACCTTAATTAAAACAGAATAAATTACAAAACTTTAAATATATATAAAAAACTGAAAATATAAAAAATAAATATTTAAATTAAAAATAAATCAAATTATCTGAAAAAAAAAAAAACTTGTAATACATTTAAATAAAACTAATTTTAGAAAATGACAAAAACTAAACTAAAAAGAAAGTATTGAAACTTTAAACTAAAAAGCATACTGTGCACCCTTTAAATGTTTATGAAATATTTTGCCTAACTTGTTTAAATCCAGGTTTGTCCTTAAAATCTATGCATAAAATGAGCAAAAAGCCAATCTTCCAGTGTTGCTCTTCTATTGCCTCATTTTTCCAGCTCAGTTCCTGCAGGCACTTCCTTATCTGTTTCCACGGTGACCTGCCGTAGCAGGAAGTCACTTGGCGTTTCCTTCTATTGTCAATTCTTTGCCTCAACAGGAAACAGGAAGGGGCCAAACAGGAAATGAACCTATTCGAGTAGCCACCCTCGACGCAGTGCTGTTATTTCACGTCTCCAGACACCCTTATGCACACCTCTGCAAAACTTGGCTGTTCAAAACAAAAAAGCAGCTGTACAATGGCTGTTACGTGTGTGTTTGTACCTGTGTAGGGCAGCATGCAGTTGCACTTGAATCCGGCCACGTCGTCAATGCAGGTGCCCTGGTTTAGGCAGGGGTTGGACGCACACTCGTTAATGTTAGTCTGGCAGTTTGGACCTAAACACAACAAAACACACAAAGTCAAATCATTGCAATCACAAAATGCAGAAATAAAGTTGGGAAATACATGCTTTTGGGTGTGTAGCATTACAGTACGACAGCATTGTGACATACTAAGTTTACTGTGTTATACGCAAATTAGTGTGCAAAGTTTATGTTCCCACACACACACAAAAACGGCTGTTTTGCCTTCGCATTCAATGCTATTTCTTGTAGAAAAGGTGTAAAAAATAATTTTATTTGTATTTAAAAATTTTAATATTATTGTAAGATTTTATTACTGTAAAAATTTAGCTTTTAAATTTTTATGCCTAAAAAGCATGCATGCATGCATTTATACTTCAAAGTGCACCGGAAATATTATTAAAACTAGGGAAAAAAAGGCATATAATTTAACGCCGTCAAACGACTATATGTGCAAAACAACTATAATAACAAAATACTTTTAAGGGCATCAAGACTTATTTTATTTTAATAATATGTTTAAAAAATATTTGTGTTTTTATTTAATTTTTTTAAAATTTCATTGTATTTTTTATTTTATTTTAAGTTTGTCATTAAGGTTGTCATTTTTTAATTGTTTTTTTGTGTGTTTACTTCATAATTTTAAAGTTTCAATAATTTGAGTTTTGTCGTTTTCTACATTAGTTTTTGTGGTTTTTTTAATGTTTACTTTTTTATATATATTTAAAGTTTTAGTAATTTATCCTGTTTTAATTAAAATTTTAGCCTTTTTTTATTTTATTTCATATTTTGTTTTATTTTATTTTTTACATTTTTAACCCAAAAACATGCATGCATACTTCAGAAGTCCACTGGAAATATTATTCAATCAAGGCATAAATGTTTCTTTAGTATCATTTGAATTAACTTTAACATTCAGTTTTTTATATATTTAAAGTTTTAGAAATGTATTCAGTTTTAATCAAGATTTTAATATTTTTTTATTTTACTCTCTTTCATATTTATTTTATAGTTTATTTTATATATTACGAGTTTTATTTATTACGAGTTTTATTTAATAATAAAATACATTTTTAATTTTTAATTTATTATTATTACTGACACTTTTAGATTGCATTTTAGAATTATATTTTTATCTTTAATTTTGCAGCAAAAAAAATTAAGCTAACTACATTTTAAAAATTGCATAAAATTGAGCACACACCCTGTTCCCATTTGGATGCAAGCATTAGCTCAGTTAATCATCTTACATTTCCATCTATGCTGACTTTGCATTTAATGCAATTTTTAGTAGAAAAAGCTTATAAACTTTAGGATGGTTGAATGTGAACCATCACAAACTCCCCCTCTTATGTACTGCAAAGGATTGTGGGCAGTAAAGCATGCATACTTTGAAAATCCACTTTAAATAGTATGCAAATGCATTAGAACGAATCTTCCATACTACTTAGGAAGTATGTGACTGGGGACGCAGCATCTTACCGCTGAAGCCGGCTCTGCAGGTGCACACGTAGCCGCTGGTCATGTCCTTACAGGTGCCTCCGTTCACGCACGGGTTGGACAGACACTCGTTGATGTTGATGTCGCAGTTGCGTCCCGTCCAGCCGGCCTCGCACATGCATCTGTAGCTGTTGATCTGGTCCAGGCAGTTCCCGTGGATACAGGGGTTGCTGGCGCACTCGTTGTGTTTGGAGAGGCAGGTGGCGTCACGGAAACCCTCCGGACAGAGACAGGTGAAGGTGTTGACGCCGTCGATGCAGGTGCCGCCGTTGTGACACGGGTTTAACGCGCAGTCGTCAATGTTGATGTTACACATGGAACCTGGGAGGAATAACAATACAACATTTTTGTGAGTGCAACTGAATGATCAGCGGAAAATAATATAGGATGGACTTGATTGGATTCTGAAAGATGCATTAATGCTCACCAAGGCTGCATTTATTTGATCAAAAACACAGTTAAAACTGTGAAATATTATTAGAATTTAAAATAACCATTTTCTATTTGAATACATTTTTAAATGAAATTTATTTCTGGGATCAAAGCTGAATTTTCAGCATCATTACTCTAGTCTTCAATGTCACATGATCTTTCAGAATTCATTCTAATATACTGATTTGCTGCATATTTAACATTTAAATTTAGATTAAAATTTTGAATTTTTGATAAATAGAATGTTTAAAAGAACACAATTTATTTGAAATAATACAGTTTGTAAAAAGTAAATATACAATGTAATATAATACAGTTTTTTAAATGTTTACATTTTTTACATTTTAATGAAATAAAAAGTTTACTTTTTTACATTTCAAAAGTTAATTAAAACGTTTACTTAATTACTAAAAAATTACATAAAAACTGAAAATATACATTTTTAAAATACTAATTATATGTTCAAAAATGTATTCAAATGATACTAAAAATATTTTAATAAACAATTTTGTCAAAAAGAATAAGTTAAACTAGAAAAAAAACTAAAACATTAATAAAAACAATAGAAAATAATTTTTAATTTTTGATGAAGAGAACGTTTAAAAGAATACCATTTATTTGAAATAATAACACAATAATACCTAATAATAACAATAATATAATATATATAAATATTTTAAAATGTTTACATTTATTAATTTTACTTTTTTACAAAGTAAAAAATTAAGTTACATTTTACAAGTGTACATTTTAAAAGCTAGATTACTATATTTTAAAATTAAAAAATAATTCAAGTGATTCTAAAATAGAAACAAACTATTTAAAACAATAAATTACTAAAACTAAAAAAAATGAAAATATAATTTAAAATATTAAAATAAATTATTCAAATGATGCTAAAAACATTTTTAATAAATAAAACTTCTAAAAAAGTTACAAAGACAAACTTACAAAACTTTTAACATAAAACAAAAAACTTTCAAAATATTAATAAAAAAATAGAAAATTATTTTTTTCAAAATTGACTAATAGAACGTTTAAAAGAACACCATTTATATAAAACAATAATGCAATAATACCATTTAATAATAACAATAATACACAATTATATATAATAATTTTAATTAATTTCAATTAATTTGTTGTGTACATTTTAAAAGTTGCATGCAGAAAACTTTTAAAATGTTAAAAAAAATATTAAAATTATAAAAATGATTAAAAGTTGAGGATATATGACCAATTTGGACCTCAAAAGCAAGCGGTTAAAACTGATGTTAGGTTGTTTCTAAGCTCAATATCACATTATCCTTATAATAATAAACAACTTAAAGGCCATATATTTGATTCATTGCATCTATACGGATGGAAAAAAGCCTGTCAATCATTTTCCTCTCTGCCCATCTGCATCTGCAACCCGAAGTTTGTAACGTATAACAATCAATAAGTGAAAATGCATAGTAAAGGAATGTTCCTTGGGACTCAGATGTGTGTTCTTTGTCTGCCTTTGTGTGTGTGTGTTTGTGGGCCCCATCCCAAATCTCCAGCCCTGCTCTGAACGCACAAAGGATTTCCTCCACCCTCTTGTGCTCTTTCATTCGCCCTTTCTTTCTGTCTTTCAGAGCCGCTCACACACCCCTCACACACTCGCGGGGGGGAGGCAGGTCCTACAGAGGGTTGTTTGCAGATACAAAAGGACAGACCCTATTTCACACACGGCCGAACAACAATTACCCCCTCGACACACACACGCACACACATCCCTCCTCTGTAGGGTAATGGGTAACTGTTTGATTCTACTAACAATGGGACTTTATTGCAGTTTCTCTCACACACACTAAACGGAGTACAATACTTAGTACAATACGTATAGTGCTGCTCAAAAAGTGTTCAGGTCATGCTAAAAAAAAAAAAAAAAAACACCTGTTCACTTGCAACACCCATAGATTGCTTACTAAGAAAAAAAGCATGCTGAAAAAAACATGCATTTAATGCTATTTCAACAGGAAAATAATTAAAATTGATGTTCAAAAAGTGAACTTTCCTACTTTTACGTGCACAAAGGATTGTGGGCAATATGAGCCCTTAAAATAAAGTTGTAATGACAATATCAGGACATACTAGGCTAAAAATAAATGAATAAATAAATAATACAGAGAAAATTAAAGTAAATTAAAAAAAATGAATTAAAATAACATTTAATAAATAAATATAAGATAAAATCAATTAATAAAATAATTTTCAAAATAAACTAAATTAAATAAAATGAAACAAAGCAAAATCAAAACATTAAATCAAAAACTTAAATTCAAAATTTAAAGGAAGTTTAGAAATGTTGCCTTGGCAGCTAACTGAAATAAAATACGTTGAAGTATGAAAATTACTATAAAAATAAATTAAATAAAAATAAACTAAAGGATTACTTAATAATAATATAAATATAATTTATATTATTTATAAATATAATGTAATATCATTTAAAAATATATATTTATTAATTATTTATTTAATTAATTAATTATTTATTTATTTATTTATTTATTTATTTATTTATTTTTCTGCATTCAAATATCACTATCCAACTAATTTAATTACCTCTAAATTCTTTATTACTTAACTCTAGGTTCATGCATATAAAAATACTGTTTCAGCTTTGCATTTAGTGCTATTTTAGTAGAAAAAGTTGTAAAATTGACGCTGAAAAAGTAAACTGTTCTTTCAGCCCTTAAAATAAAGCTGTATAGAGCAAAGGTTAAACAATAAGGTACTTAAATAATATGAAAACACTTTATATACTCAAAAACCAGCAAGAAAAACACAATAGACATAAAAAAAGTGTTTTATGTTGTGAACACTTGCTGTTTGCATGCAAGCATTACCATATAGCTAAATTAACTAAAAATATTTCTTTACTTTTGTGCTCATGTGTAGTGTTTTGGCTTTGCATTCAGTGCTATTTCAGTAAAAAAAAACGTTGTAAAACTCCAATATCATTGCTTAATAAAATAAAGTTGCAATTAAAATTAAGCTAAATTAATAAGCTTAATTTATTTTTTTAACTTGTGCGTTCATGCATAAAAAACTACTGTTTTTGCATTGCATTCAATGTTATTTTAGTAGGTTGAAAATGAGATTTTGTGCAATTTCAGCCCTAAACAAAATAAAGTTGTTTTTAATTGTGTGTTCATGTTTTATTATAGGTATGAAAACAATATGACACTTGTTGCCTGCTGCTGTCCTGTATTCGCAGTATAGCATGGCCTATTGTACCTTTTCCGTAAATGCAACACACAAAGGGTCAGTCTTGTGATCATTTGGGCCGTGGCATTAATGTAAAGCACACCTGTGTGAGTGTGTCCCAGTTGGAAAGGCAGTCTCTGTCCTAAGTCATATCTGTTATCTGATACACAAGCTCTGCACTTCGCTGGCCACCTGTTCACCTGTTCTCACACACACACAGATGCTGCTCTGACTCACCTGTGTATCCGGGTTCACACACACACTCGTAGCCATTGATCTTGTCGATGCATTTTCCGTAGTCACATGGTTTACTCTTGCAGTCGTCAATGTTTATCTCGCAGTTCATTCCTGCGGAAGCAATCACGACATGATTATGTCATTGTAAACTCACTGTGATATTTTGCACGAGTGTTTTTATGTGCGTGGATGTGTTACCTGTGGTTCCTTTAGGACAGGTACAGGTGTACGCATTCTCTCTGTCCTGGCAGGTGCCTCCGTTTCGGCAGGGTTGGCTCAAGCACTCGTTTATGTTGGTCTCACACAGGCGGCCGGTGTATCCTGGGCGGCAATCGCAGGTGAAAGCGGCCACGCCGTCCCGACACACGCCGTAGTGACAAGGGCTTGACGCGCACTCGTTGATGTCCAGCTCACAGTGAGCGCCAGCAAAACCTGCAAAGATACATTTGAAAAGCCAAATTTCAAATTTAGAATGTTGGCAGTGATGCTCATTTCATATGCGGAGAGGTTAGCCAATCATAGTACAGGTCATTTACATATGGATTTATTTACTGGGTGTCTCATTTCAAAAGCTGCACTCCTTGGAGGCCGCATATGTTAATGAGCCCTCATTTCAAAAAGTAACCATTATATTACAAAGTTAGTAAGAAATTAGTTTTGTAGAGGTTACTTTTCTGAAATGAGATGACGTATGTGGCCGACTGCGACCTCCAAAGGGTGCAGCCTTCGAAATGAGACTCAGCCACGGTTACAGTAAAAGCCTGTTCAATTCTAAGGATCAGAAAGAAGGTGGAATATTGTGAAAATGTTTTGTGGTGCTAAAAAATAAAGTAAATAAATAAACATAAATAAATATTTTTTTAAAAAAGGGAAAAAGTTCAAATAAATTAGGAAAAAAATAACAGAAAAACAAAAAGATACAATAATAAAATTAAATTAAACAAAAAGCAAAATACATATTAAAAACTCAAAAATAAAATAAGTTCAAGTATGAAAATTACTATAAAAATTAATTATATAATTACTTAATAAATAATAAAATACAATAGAATTGTATTAATGATTAAATTAAGATAAAATAACAGAGAAAAAAAATAGAGTAATAAAATAAAAATAAGTTACAGTATGTAAATTGCTACAAAAATAAACGAAATAAAAATTAAATAATTACTTAATAATAAATAAAAAATAAAAAAAACAAACAATAAAAAAAATTAAATTAAATAAATTATGATACAACAACAGAAAAATAAAAATAAGATAAAATAATAAAATTAAATTAAACAAAAAGTGAAATAAATATTA
>JAHKKF010537348.1:0-25941 GCA_019740295.1 Labeo calbasu
AGCATCAGCGCAGCGACACAAACGCAGACAGAAAGAGTCTGTTTGTCCTGCCGTGTCATTCTGTCTCGCAGGAACTGCAGGAACGAGTAGAGCTGCACAAGCACGAACACACCTGCACAGACACACACACTATATCAATGTTAGATCAACACTGAATTAACATTTGTAAACCTGTAGCCAATGAGAAAAGACACCAGCTGCTGCGATGTGTTCGCTGGTTCTGATTGGCTGAAACCCAACGAAAGGAATCTGCATAGACAGAATCAGACCAATGATGTAGAACGTGCTGTATGCTGAGAGAGAGAGAGAGAGACAGAGACGACCAATCAGAATCAATGCCGGAATGAATCAAAGTTCTGATTCTGCTGTAAATTGTTGTGAATCTTGACTGAGACTCACCGATGTAAACTCCCTTACTGAAACGCCTCATCAACAACAGAACAAACACGTGAAGAGGAATCAGGTTAATGATGAAGACGTAACCTCCCCACGCCGACACCTTAAACACACACACTCTGTTAGTCTGAATAGAGTCATTTTCTATCTGTGATAAGAAATCTGACATGTGGATCAAATAACAAACATTAATTTCCCTCGGTGAGAAACACTGATTTACTGAATTGATTTTGACTGCGAGCTGAATCAATCAGCACAAACAGCAAAGAGATTCAGTCTGTTGTTTGAGAGTGTTCGAGATCAGATCTGCCTAATGTGGTGAAAATGTCTTCAATACCCTTAAGAAAAAGAAGTACACTTTAACATACTTTTACAACTTTCAAGTGCTTATTATGGAAATAACATACTAAATAACTGATTTGAATGTAATGTTTTCAGGCACTTAACTCCATGTTATGTGCAATTAAAGATTATAAATTCAATTAGCAATTCGACCCACTTAAGTGAATTTAAGAACATCTTTACATTTCATAATTTCATAATTACTTTTCTTTAAAATATGGTTAAAGTTTACTGAATATGCTGACAAGAATTTATGCAAACTTGTATGTCATGTATTTAAACATTTTTAATGATTAAGTAAATTAGCACTTTTAAAAAATATCAACTTTAACTGTAATATTGAATAACACAGTTAAAGTTATAATCAAGGACTTTACATGTGCTTTAGTACATTTAGTGCACATCAAAATAAGTATAACAAAAGATTAATAAAACAATGATTTAAAATATACTTGAAAGTTAAACTTTTAATTTAACATCATTAAAAGTGTACTTAAGTGTGTACGAAACAGTCATGTAAGTGAACTCTCTTTAAATAAAAGTTGCCTTTTATTTCACTGATATTGTCTGCAAGTATAGTTTTTTTTTAATATACAGATGTGCATATTAAATACACCTCCTTTTCAGTGTAGACATACATGTTGAATTCAGTAAATTTTTCACACTCACCATGTAGAAATACGAGAGGCAACATCCGACGGTCCAGAACACTGATCCGGTTTTTATCGACTTCACCTGAACAAACACAGAACGACTCACTCCCAGTTCAACTCATAAATCAACGCTGAACTTCCTCCAGCACTTCCTCTTACCCAAAGGAAGTAGGTGAACTGCAGGGCAAATATGGCAATGGCCTCATTATCAAATGATCCGGCCACCGAGCGCGAGATGTATCCAGGCACGACGGCCATGAAGCAGGCGGACAGAAGCCCTGCACCCTGATTCCACAGCTCACGTGTCAGCAGGAAGGTGGCGATCGCAGTCAGAGCGCTGAAGACGGGCGCCAGGAACACGCAGACGTCCCGGATGTGGACGGTCAGGTGGACGAGGTTCAAGATGTAATGAATCAGACCTGCGGTCACCATCAGACCAGGATAGACCTGCAGGAACACACAGAAACTGGTCTGAGCTTCTCAGATGAATCAGAGTTCAGATGTGAATGAACTGAATCGCGAGTCGCGACTCACCGTTCCTCCAACGATTCGCCCCAGAGGATACCAGGCTCTCTCATCAAACCAGTTAAGGAACTCGTAGAAACCACTGGTGGTCAGATGATGGGTAGATCTGTAATTAAACCTGTTCAAAAACACATGAATATTCACAGACTGCTGAATAGCCAAATGACATGCAGGGCAGTGTCTTTGCTAATATCAAGCATGATCGTAACGTTATGTGTGCGGTGTGATGATTCTGCCCTTATTTCAGGTCTGACAGCTGATCTGGAATCAGTCCATCATCATAAATAAATAATAACCAAAGAAAGTAAAGCAAGAACATGAAGACAATAATTTGGTTCCAAATGAATGAATGAATTACTTAATAAATAAATAAATAAAATAAGTTCATAACAAAAATGAACAAACATACAGTATGAATTATGACAGACTCTTCCTCAGCTTCTGAAGGCATGAGCTGTAAACAGTGACGCTGCACCTGCTCAGATACTGAAAGAACATGAACATCATCTGTACCCGTCTGTGCGAATCAGACCAGCATCTGTGAGCACAACATGAGAACATCAAAAGCTTCTGGACGCAACAAGAGAAACTCACAAACACACACACCCAAGACAGTTCTGAGCAGATGACAGGCTGAGTGTGTTTGTGAGATGATCTCAGAGAAACCATTTCTCTGCTCTAGAGGTTGTGAAACCAGTGCTGGTAATCCATCACAGATGTCACACACACACACACAAAATTTGGGACTATGGGACAGTAATCAGTTTTCTCCAGTTTTCTGTGTCTATGACAGATTTTGTTGTACAAAGGAGTCAGATTGAGCCTCTACACAAGAACACAGTCTGAATTAAAAACACAATTGATATGGATTACAAATACAACCAATCTGATTTAAAAACAGAACTGAATTCTTTTTAAACAATTCATCCGAATTAAAGACAAAACTGATCTGATTTAAAATGCAATTGATCTGAATTAAAACTAGAACAGGATTTTATTACTACACATCTGATCACATCTAAACTGAAATTAATTAAAACACAATTTATCTAAATTAAAATCAGAATTAAATTTATAAAAAGTACAACTAATCTAAATTAAAAATCAAACTTGGATTACAAATAACTGATCTGAATTAAGATCAGAACTGAATTTATCAAAATACAATCGATCTGAAATAAAATCAGAAATGAATTTTTAAAAAACACATTTAACTGAATTCAATATTAAACTGAAACTGATTACAAACACAACTGATCTGAATTAAAACCAGAAAGGAAATTATTAAAAACACAACTGATCGGAGTTGAAAATCAAACTTAAATAGATTACAAACAGCTGATCTGAACTGAGATCAGAACTGAATTAATCAAAAATACAATTGATCTAAATTGGTTACAAACAGTTGATCTGAATTAAGACCAGAACTAAACTGACCAAAAATACAACTGATCTGAATTAAAACCAGACCTGAATTGATCTCAAATAAAAATTAAACTGATATTTATAAGAAACACAACTGATCTGAATTAAAATTAGAACCAAATTTATGAAAAAATAACTGATTTGAATGAAAAACCAAACTTTTGGTTTACAAATAACTGATCTGAATTAAGATCAGAACTGAATTTATCAAAAATACAAAAATACAATTGATCTGAATTAAAAATCAAATTGAAATGGATTACAAACAACTGATCTGAATTAAACCAGAACTGGATTTATTAAAAACAATTTTATTAAGAATAAAATTAATATGGATTACAAATACAACAGATTTGAATAAAAAGAAAAATAATCTGAATTAAAATAAAATATATCTGAATTAAAAACAAAATTATTCATTAAAAAATTACCTGAATTAAAAACAAAACTGATCTGAATTGCCTGAAATATACCTCCTGTTTCTGGTGCATTTGAGTAAAACAAGAAGGTTTATTGTCATTGTTTGTATTTCTAAATTCATCATATCCAGACCAAGTTCAGGTGTTGTTCATCACTCAACAATGTTCAAGTTTCCCTCATTTATTGCACACATTCAATATCACCACCTGAAATAAAATCCATTATACACAACCAATTTACAGATAACAGAACCACAAATAAAATACTGAACTGCTCTCTGTGACGTCAAACTGATCCAGGAACAGAAGAAACATCAGCAGCTCATAACATAATTACTGATTGTGATCTCAACAGAATTTCTAAAGTCAGATTCAGTGTTTTCAAATGTGAAAGTCAGAATCAAACAGAACTCAAGATCTGAGCGTGCTGAATCACGTGAGACTGAAGGAGGAGGATGAGGAGGAGGAAGAGTTGTTCAATAACAGTAGAACAGAAAAGATACAGTCATGTTGTCTCAAACATTCAGAGGATGAAGATGGATGAAGGTTTTTTCAGACAGATGTTTCCAGCTCAGCGTGAGTCGTCTCCCTTCACACAAGAATGACAAAAAACTCACAAAGTACAGAAAACAAGAACTGAACTGAACGAGGAGAGAGTTTAGAGAGACAGAACAGCCTGAATTCACCATGAACAAAGAGAAGAATGAAAGAGAGAGAGAGATAGACAGACAGAAAAAGAAAGACAGGTGGAGGTGAAATAAATGTGATGGTGGTCGACAGGTTCATTTTTGGGGACAGTTGAAAACACACACACACACGTTTGTTTCTGTGAATTGTGGGGACTTTCCATAGACTTCTATAGTTTTTATACTGACCAAACAATGTCTATCCCCAAACCCAACCCTAAACCTACTCCTTGTGATAACATGTTTGCATTGTTACATTTTCAGACATCATTTACTATTTTTAATCATTTTTTTACATTGTGGGGACCGCAGGCCAGTCCCCACCATGTCAAAAATTTCAGGTTTTACTATCCTTGTGGGGACATTTGGTCCCCACAATGTAGCAAGAAAAAGTACACACACACACACACACATTGACCCATTTCTACTTTCTACACAGTTCTAAATCTAGAGTTACAATGAATTAAAACCTCAATAGCTCATTCATGAACATCCATGACACAAACACTGCAGCTGAACGCAAATTACAGTTATTCACGTGACTGATGTTAGATAATTATAATGAATCTGACATCTGATTACTGATGACAGAATGATAGAACGATAGATAGCCCTTACGAAAAAGAAGTTTATTCAAGTGTACTATTAGTATACTTCTTTTAAACTTAAAAATAGGAAAGTATACTTTCAGTCTACTTTTCAAGTACTTCTCAGAAATGTGTATATGAAGAGTTCAGATGCAAAAGCAGCTAAATCCATCTGATGTATTTCTTTAAAATGAGCATTTCTTTCTGGCTACTTTGTATAGGTTTCTATGTAAGTACTGGCACTTCTGATTGGACTGAGGCTGGAATTTAGCGAGTCTGAAGTAAAAGTATTTAATGGACGTATAATATGTGTCAGGAGCATTCACTCAGTATCATTATCTCATTTTTGACCAAGATGGCTTTTAGCTGGTTTTGCATCTGAACTCTTCATATTTAAAATGGAATTTAAGTATACTTGACTTATACATGAAAAAGACTAAATATATTTAAGCTACACAATACTAAGCTCAGAGAATGAATGTTTTCATTGTTATACAGTAGGGGGTGCTATTACATGTCTTCTGTACAGAATCTCCAAAACATAACCAAAGAAGAAACCGAAACAACAGATGCTTTCACATGTAATCTCATTTGATCATCAGACATAAAAAAATAATCGAAACTGTATATTGTTATGGAATAAAGTGCTGACCCATGAAGAGGTAATAATGACTGTCAAGCTTTGTCGTGTTGACTGATTCCATCTATGTTTTGATTACCATTCTGAATCCAGTTCAGTCTTTTTTCAGTGTTTTGTTCAAAATATTGTTTATTTCTTTATTTATTTTTTTTATGAAACTTATACACATTCAAGTGTTTATAAAAAAAGAATGCATGAAACTAGAAAAAAAAGTTAAAAGTTGTTAATAAGCAGATTCCCTGTGTTTTTTTTTTTTTTTTTTTTGATGTTTTGTATGTTCAGATTTTCATCTAACAAAAATATACAATAACACAAAAATAATACCTAAATAGGGACATAGTAGTATACTAAAAGTATGATGTAAAGTTCACTTAAAGAAAACTTAAGTATACTTGTAGTATGAAACTACTAAACTAGTAGTTTACTTAGTAAACTATCAGTATACCTATAAGTTCGATTTTAGTACAGTTGCAGTACAAACTAAAAACTAGTAAACTAGTTATGTACTCAAAGTTTTCTACTGGTAAACCTGAAGTATACTTAAAAGTATATTTTTACATACTAGAAAGTGGGCCAATTTAGTCCCAAGGAGTATTGAAATAGTACTCTTACAAGTATACTACTAGTACACTGATATTTGTATACTTACTACATAAAGTATATTTTAAAAAAATATATATACTTGAACTTTACTTAAGTATACTTAATAAAATAAACTTGAAGTATACTACTTTTTGGTAAGGGAGAACGATAGATTGAACGGTCGAACGAACGAGCAAAAGATGGATAGCTAAAACAATAGACAGAACAGAACAATAGAACGATAGATAGAACGATAGTGTTACGAATGGTGCTGGATGGAACGAGACATGAACACGATATAACAAACAAACAAAGTCTTTTAATATAAATCCAAGGAGTTAACAGGTCAGGAACAAGATTGACATCCACACACATAGGTAAACGATAAAGACCGACAGAGAACTGAACACTGAGACAGACTTATAAAGTGTGACTAATCATTACAGACAGGTGAAGGGGATGACGCTAACGAGGGTAAAACCAAAACAGACAGATCGACGGGGGGAGACAATGGGAGAAACCAATGACATGCACAGACATGAATGTGACATGATGTTTTTTCCTCTGGTGATTTGTATTTGTTGTTATTGTACACTATTAGCATGTCCCAGAATTGAAGGTGCCAACACATATAAACACCACATCGGATTAGATAACATCTTATGTAAAAAGTCTACTGAATGACAAAAAAAGTGTACATGTAAACGTGGCTACTGTAGTCTTTTTGTAGTGTTTTTGGTCTCCCTTATTTCTTCCTTGATTATCTGCACCTGTGTCTAGTTAGTCTTGTTATCTCCTGTGTATTTAAGTCCTTGTGTTTCAGGTGTTCTTTGTCAGGTCTTGTCCTATGTTGTGTTGGCTGCCTCTGTTCTGTGGTGGTTTCTGATGCTGCGTTAAGTCCTCCTGGGATTTTCATGCTTTCGATTTGAGAAATCGTCATTACGACGTCAGGTGAGTTCAAGTCACTTCGGTTGAAACAAGATGGCGATTTATCTTTTCTACATTAAATTCAACAATTTTTTAAACTCTGAATCTGCGAAATGATGAATAAAGTGTGCATCATTGTGTTTCCGCTTTTTCTGTTTTTATTCAATTTATGAAGGTGATGTAAACTGCATCATTATATATTTCATGGTAATTATACAATAATATAATATTTTGTATATGTAACTTATGTAGTTTTATTGTACATTACAAAAAATAATCATTTTATTCATTTCAGCAAATTCACAGCCAATACAGATGCTGCATATCTATTGTCTTTGGCTGCGTCCATTGCATCCGACACGTTTTTTGACTGACACGCCCCCAACCCGGAAACTCTAGGCTTAAAGTAAATTTCAAGTTTCCCACACATTATAATGACTTTGTTGTGCCGTTCATGTGCGTTAAACTCATAAAAAATACGATCTATCCTTGTCTTTTATTGTTTAATAAATACTGCATTTGGATTGTACTCTCACTCGTCTCTAAGTTCACCAACATAAAAATACCATCCTAGAAACTTATTTTGCTCCCTGTTAATAACATTTTCTTAAAGAGGTCCAGAAAAAGTTAAATATCCAGAATATTTGCAGTGAAACAGTTTTCAACATTTTCCAATGTCCAACTATCAAGACTGCAGAGAAATAGTTTATGTCGCTCCTTACCTGCAATTTACCAAACTTTGTGAGTTTAACACTTTTTGGACAAATCCTCTGTTGTTTTCTTTAAATGGTAGGTTTCTTTTTGCTAATAAAATTGAATTCTACTACAGATTTTTAACAAAACCAGCACACTATCATTACTAATTAAGCCACTGGCAAATTTTATTCCATCTACCATGTGATGCATTCAGGAAGGATGAGTGTTTACACTACAATGCACTGTGCACATGTGCTTCTAACAACTTCCATATGTGGTTTCACCAAAAACACTCAGTAGGTGCGAACAGGGCTACTGACACATCTTGTGTGGTGTTGTGTTGTACCTTCAGTGGCCTGACTCTCATCTGGAACACATGCAGAGTGCAGTGAACCTCTCAGGTCACATGAGCAGGGTCTGCAGGGCCAGTGCTCGTCTGGTCTCACCTGGGGAAATATTCACATGATGGTCAATTACACAACAAAAACCATTTGATTGTCCCTTCACTGAGTCCTGCCTTAAAAATGATGTCGACCCATGACAACAGTTCATGTCTAAAGTAGGGTTGGATTTAAAGTCACACCATGAATAAAGAGGGGCAAGAAAGTTATCAGAACAGAATAAAGAAATTTACCTCTTTTGGTCTATAGTAGCCGTCTTCACATGACTGACAGTTAATGCCTCCTGTGTTTTCAGAGCAACCAAGGCAGACTCCGCCTCCCTTATATTCACCATGAATATTCAAACTCAGCTTAGCATCAGCCACAGTATGGTTGAAATAGCACTCCTCTGATTTGCCGTGGCAGTTACACTCTGGCAAATAAAGACATCACACAATTATACAACAATAAGAGAAGCAGTTCAGCTTTACAAGCAGCTCCTGACACATGGCACTGAAAATATGGCTATACCACATGAGGAAGAGTTGATCTGAACACTGGCACAGGTATGATTCAGCCACAGGTAATGACAGGTGTGCTGATACTCCGACCAACAGCACAATGAATTCAGGATCTTCCATTGCTAGGCCAAATGAGATGTCAAAATCTCTGCTACTAATTTAAGAACGTTCCGTTAAAGCTAGTAACCGCAGCTTGGCCCTTTCCTGAGAAGTTGGTGGAGTAACAAAGCAGCTTGATTGAGTGATACTGCTTTAATACAGTATTTAAATAATCATGTTACATTACCTACATTTTAGACTGAATATTTCCAGTTATTCTGTGTGTTTTTGCTTCGCCAACAAAAACAGTTCCACATAAAGACACAGCAACACTGAGCAACAAACAGTGCTGAATTGCTACCACATTTGATGAGTAATTTACAAAGGCAAGTGAAGGGATACAAACAGTGGTAAGTCCCAGTGTTGGACTGTTAAATCAGCCAATCTTCAAATGCTAATCAACCAATCAGACTGAAAGAACCAAACTAACTGTTGCATAATATATATCAGGGTGTATTAACTTTTACATAAGGTGACTATGATGTGATGTCAGATGTCATATGATGTGAACGGATCTTCCTAATGTTTATAGACCACACCTACAAAAGACAAAAATGGTCAGTAAAGCAGCATGCTCAGTTCTCAGAACAACCCCAGAACTGAAATCTCTTACTTTCACAGACATGGCGTGTGAGGAAGGTTCCCGCCATCCAGGGTTTCTGGTTGTAACCAGGGCAACAACGGTCACAGCTCTCGCCACAAGTGTTGTGTTCACACTCACAGCTGAATTTCTGACATGGAAACCAAACAGTCAATCAAACCAACTGTGTATCATTCAGAAACTCAGGGCACCATATCAGTCCATTATATGGGGAAAAATCCTGAAATGTTTCCCTCAAAAAACATAATTTCTTCACGGCTAAAGAAAGAAAGACATGAACATCTTGGATGACAAGGGGGTGAGTACATTATCTGTCAGTTTTTGTTCTGGAAGTGGACTTGTCCTTTAACCATTAAAAAGTGAGATTAAAGAGTAAGCAAGCAGCTTAACATTTAATATTTGACTTTTTAAAACTGTTACGATAGAAATGTTAAACAAACAATAGTCACTGATAGTAGTTTTTAGCATATTAGGCAAACAATTAAGAATTTACATATGTACATACTGTGAATGAATTTAATGAACTTGGTTACACTTTCCTTAGAGCCTTTCAGTGTATTCGCTTATCCTCAGACCTAAACTAGAACATGGTAAAATGTGTGACATTGACGAAGGTATTTATAGGCTGAGATTAGGACAGTCACATTAACCTATTTAAATAAAATAAATAAATAAATTAATAAATTAATTAATTAATTACTTTTAATTATTGAACTATATCCTTCTTTATTTCTCTAATGTTCTCTTTTTGATAAGAAAACCTTGGTATATTGATATGTTAATATCTGGTCTGAGCTCAAAATTTAAAATAGAATTAATAGTTAATTTACAAATGTAAACTCTGTTATCATTCATCTATTGGCATTGTGTCAAATTGTGTATTGTTATCACATATTTAGATATTTACACTTCTATAAAGTTATCTGAAAATGTGCTGGACATTGTGCTGTGCTGTAAAGAAAAACGAAACCTTTTTGGACGTTTCGATGATAGTGGTAGTGACTATTACACAAACTAATACACACACACACACACACACACACAAACATGTGCCACAAAATACAGCATTATGGTCATACAAGACACTAATGCAACTATTTATTTATTTATTTATTTATTTATTTATATCTGTTGTGAGTGCTCCATAAAGGCCAAAAGGGATTAGTCTCTAATTAACAACTTAGTAATAAAGCTCAAGCAATAAATCTAATCAAAGTGCACATATGAAATCATTTGAGGATAAAGATTCTTTAGCTTTCGATGACAAACCTTGGTGTACTGGTTGAGAGGGCAGGCCTTAGCGTGACCATAACAGATGCACATGCCTCCTACTGATATATCCTTAATGGAGTAGTAATACTGAAACACAAAAGCAATACAGTCACATTAAACTCAATACATAACTGCAATACATAACTTAATTACTGCATCCACTAGATTGGAAACAAGGACAAGAACTAACTGTTGTCTATTTCCTACACTTTACCCTCCAAAGTTAGGGTCAGGGTTTATTATTATTATTATTATTATTATTATTATTATTATTATTATTATTATTGTTGTTGTTGTTGTTGTTGTTGTTGTTATTAATATTTACAGAAGCAAGTGTGACCATGGTTTAGTATTAAGGAAGCACTAAAAATCTTGGAAGCAAAGTATCTGTAAGTTAAACTCAATGAACACTCATGCTTTTCAGCTACAAATTTACTTAACCCCTCACATGATGAAAGTGTGTGCTTTTGAAGCTGCCAAAATATTTTTTAATATGTAAATGAAAGTAAGGAATTCATCTAGATGTGATTTATTACCTTAAAAAAAAACTGAAGTCTATTGTCACTATTATGGTGATCAGTGTTCACTCCAGATGGGCACGTTGTCCTTGACTTTGGTCAAATTATTTTACTTTCAGCCACTGTTACTATTATCTGCAATATGTTTTGCTCCTGGCTTTATATATATATATATATATATTGAACTTGATATATCCTGAATACAAATTGTAGTTACATGCTACTAATGTAGTCTATATCATTTTATCTCTTGAATAGACTGTGATTCAAGTTTTACAAGTTTGAGTTGTATAACTTATTGAAAACATCAAATGACTACCAGCTGGACCAGCACTGTATCAGCACTAACCAGCATATAACAGCCTGAACTAACATGAAATTAATGCTGGGTGTTTCAGCAAGGTACATGCACACAAACAGGATGCTGCAAAGGTAATACACATATTTTCCAGCACTACTGTCTCACTCACCCTCAAAGGTACTGACTGAGCATCAGTGAATAAACAAACACACTTTTGTACTATATTTTTACTGCATACAGTGTGTGTCAAGCAAACAGATCAATGATTTGAAAGTGCCACAGAGTCACAGTGTTAAACTTCCTGGGTAAGTCAACCTACCAAACTCAAAACAATACACTTTTATATCAGAATGACACACACCACCTTTAAATTAGCCTCTTTGAACTAAATACTTCGAGTTCATTTATCCAAATTGCTTAATGCACGTGAGAAGCGTAATCCTGCATTTCAATGCAACTCTTCTTTGATGGAAACAGGTCAATCAGCGAGTTAATGACTTTGTAGGAGGAAGTGGGCGGGTGGAGGCGTGTGATATGGTGTCTTTGAGGAAAAGAGAGGGCTGATTTGTTAATTACTGTATGATTTTAATTAAAACCCATCTGTCTGAGGAGGAGAGGCTGGTAATGGATGAGGGGCCCAGGCAGCGTTAGCTCCAACCATCCACACTCACAGATGGCGTATGAATGGCACTGAGTGATGACAAACACATGTGTGGCACATTCTCCCTCTCACAGTAGCATCACGCTAGCACTCTAGCATCTCCAGGTCAATCTGAGGCACTCACCCGTCTGGTGACGATGGGGTCGATGTCTCGGGGGTCATTCAGGGCGAGGGTCATGAGGTCAGCGTTTAGGGTACGTATCCTCTGGAACCGCAGGCGGATATAGCGTGCCGAGGTGAAGTTGAGCAACGTGGGCGATGGATCGTCCGCACTGGGACGACCGTTTATTAGTGAGGTGTGAATCTGAAAGAAAATAAGTGATGAATTGTGACAAATGACTTGAATGAGTCATTGAATCATTTACTCGATCATGCTTGATCATGCTTTTTTGTTGGGGGAGATAAAAACAGACAACTTTCTCGTGTCTAACAGCTTAGGCAGAGGTAAATATATATTTCAAAATGTATAGTGCATTATCTGAAAAATTTAAAGTAATCTTGCTAACCAAAAACAATGCCAAACAAAAATAATACAATTAACCCTCTGGTTTTCCTCATACTTGTGGTCCAATATAGCAAAGGTATTTCAAATCCATTGCATGGAAGACAGATCTGGTGGTAGAAAAAAATCATATGTAATACCATGGTTTAACCACTAGATCCACTATATATATATATATATATATATATATATATATATACACATACAACATCATCAAATACTACTTTGCTAATTTTTAGCCACACATTTCTGTATTTTGTTTTTTTTACATTTCCTATTAATTTACTGGACCTTGAAGATCATAAATGTCACATTTTCACAAATGTCACAACCCCCCATATGTGCATAGAGCAAGTGCCAAGTTTTGTACCATTCTGATAAATTCAAATTGTTTGAAAACTTAAACCATTACATTTTTTTTCTGTCCCAAATGACCAAAGACCACCAGAGGGTTAATTGAATATTACCTAATCAACAAATAAACAAAATTCAGTCACAGTTTTAATGCCAATGCAGCTCAAGGAAGTGATGCGCACACGTGTGTGTGTGCAGCACTGGGCTGTTTTTCTTAGGTTAATGATGTGTGCTAATTAGTGCTGTGTGAGTTTATGCTGTCTGTTTTTAAAGGAGATAGAGCGACATTTGAGTCCAGGCTTGATCTCCCCACCCACCTCCCTCATTAGTACGGCACACACACACAATGTCGTTCAATATAATCCTATGATCTGACAGCTGTAAATTTGACTCTCAGAAAACACACACACACGCACATCAAACCGGCTGCTGTAGGAGAACTTCCATCTCATTTATCATCTGTGTGTGGGTGTTCATGTCAGCCTGCTATTAGCTGTCAGACACACTGTGTGGGGAAGTTAGCAGCTGTATTAATGCAAACATGCATAATTCTACAAGTTTTTGGTTTGTATGTAAATGTGATCTGATATCTGTGTAAATGAGAGCGAGTGTGTGTTATTGAGTGGGCAGTGAATGAGAGGAACACTGGAGTTAGTGTACTGTTTGAGTTGTGTGTTATTGTGAATATATTTTTCTCTTGTCTGTTTTCTCTAATTAAGAATTACAGTTAACGAGGTAATTTAAGATGCAGTCGAGTGAGACTCTGTGAGGTTCTTTGTGTTCATTTCTCGACCCTCTGTGCAACATATTCAACTAAATTTAAAGGGACAGTTCACCCAAAAATCATTTACTCATGTTCATGCTGTTCCAATCTCATATATGTACATTTCTGAACATTTAATGTCCGTGTATGTATTTGGTAATCAGTCATGTAATAATATATGGTCAGATTACCATGTGAGGTTAGCCAGTCAAACAGGATGGCCAAGAAAATCTAGATTATGATACCTTGTTTAACACTTAAAATGATTTTATTGAAAAAAAAAATTAAAAAATGTACAGGTTATAATATCTTCAGACTATGCCATTCGTGTCATAATCATCTCAAAATGGCATAGAACCTTTTCACTGTGCTTCTTAATTTTGTTGCCCTGTGAGTAAAGGGGTTCCTCACCTCGCCGTTCTCCAGAGGATGGATTTTAGAGTAGAAGGAAGTACAGATGACCTCGTCATCGTGCATGTAGGACGGCGGGCCTGTTCTGGGGACAATGTTGAAGCGTGTGATGCACTCGGTGTCTGTAATCGCATAATACTGCCACGGCATGTATGTTTCACCGTCCAAAGAACGTTCTAGAACCCAGTTTCCAGGCCGAGGGGAGTTTGCAGCTTTCAGGATCACATAAGCAATCTGGAAGACCTGTGTGAGAGGAGAACATAGAACAGTATACAGTATTAGTATACTAATATTCTCGCAAATATACACTTTAATTGATATACTGCATACACTTTACTACTGACAGAATCTGCATCGTTTTTAACAAGAGAGATACAATCTCGAATTTTAGAATTAATCATTTTGAAGCCTTATTTATTTATTTATTTATGTATTCCTTCATTCTTCAGACATTAAATTGATCTAAAATTACAGTAAAGACATAATGTTATGAAAAAATTATGTTTCAAATAAATGCTGATCTTTTGAACTTTCTATTAATCTGTGAATCCTAAAAATAAAAACTATTATGGTTTCCACATAAATATTGGGCAGCACAACTGTTTTCAACATTGAAAATAATCAGAAATGTTCCTCGAGCAGCAAATCAGCATATTAGAATGATTTCTGAAAGATCATGTGACACTGAAAACTGGATTAATGAAAATTCAATTCTGATCACAGGAATAAATTACATTTTACTTTATATTCACATAGAAAATAGCTATTTTGGATTGTAATAATATTTAACAATATTTCTGTTTTTATTGTATTTTTAGTAAAATAAATGCTGCCGTAGTGAGCAAAAGAGATTTCTTTCAAAAACAGTTTTTTTTTTCTTTTTAACCCAGCTTTTGAATTGGTGCGTAATATATATTGTATTTACTGATTGATTTATTTATTTATTTGACAAAATCTGATAGTTGAAGAATGTTACTTTGGTAATTTACCTAAAAAAATAAAAAATTACATTTTATTAAAATTACATTTTAATGAAAATAATTTGTATTTTAAGAATATTAATTATGTGATAACTATTTAAAAAAAAAACAAAAAAACAATAAGGCTGTGCTGTAGTTTCTCCTTAGGAGGTCCTTTAGCGGAGTTCACATACAATATAAGATGGCCTGGAGGAGCTTATATACGAGCTCAAATATAGCGATGCGCAGTCAAAGATGTGCCCATGTCAGCTATTTTACAACAACCACATCAAACTCTCAGATTCATAAAAAAAAACTAATTCTGATCTTATTGTGAACTGTATTTCTGCAGGCTGATTTTCAGCACAGCATCTTTGATTACCGTCAAACACAAAACACCAAACCCTGTGATAACGCTCGCAGTAGACTCCCATAATGGATGAGCTTCTTGCAGGAGAACAGAAATGAAAGAGAAGATCTAAGAAAGAAAAGTAAAACTTGATTCCCATGATTCTCCACTCTTTTATTCAGCAGCAGTAGACCTGAGGCACACGCTTATAGACACCGGCACACACACACAGACAGACATGTGAGTGTGTATACCGCGGTGTAACACGTTAAACGCCGTCCCTGACAGGTTCTCTGCGGCCTTCAGAAAGCTTCGGGGCGCAGTGACATTCCAGCTTACCTGAAGAGCTGACCTGAATAAAAAGAAAACATGAGAAACGGGGGAAAAAGAAGCTAGGCTGAAGTCTCTATTCATTTCTGTTACCTTTTTAGGCAACACCGCCCCATGAGAAACACACACACAGAAAACAACAATAGAGTTAGCATCACGCGCTCTTTCATCTGTGGCAGATAACAGGCTCATGTTACCGTCTCTCACAGCACAGCCACACACATCTCATGAGCCGCTCTGGACGGTCATTCACGCAGCACAATGATGTTTTGTGTGCCGTGTTCGGAGGCGGGAGCGAGGTGAGGCCGGACCGACACAGACATGTCTGAACGCACAGTCATCTGACTGAACTATGAAAGACAGCTGTAATTCAAGGGCACGTCAGTCAAACGTGTGAGTGAACACTTCAAACTACACACTCAGCAATCTTACACAAGGTTTATCACACAGCTGGAGGACTGCATTCTGATTGGTCAACTGCAGCGTTCATTCTGAATAATGAAACCATCCAGGGCAACACTGAAGGCCTGGGGTAATCATTGACTCTGGACCACTGAAGGCAATCATATAGGTAAAATATACATAATGTCAAAATAGTCAGCTTATTTAGTTTCAAACGTTATATGCCAAAAAGATACCTCAAAATGTCTTTCAGGGGTTGTATTCATGCATATTATACATTTAAAAAAATAAAAAACGACAAAAAACAAAACCAAAAAAACATTTCTCTTCAAATGTGACTTCAAATGTTTATTTATAGTTCAGTGAAAGGAGGCGCTTAAACTCAATGTGGATCACTCACTCACATATATGAGTTGTTTTATTTTCTTTATTTTCTGTTAACAAAACAGGACAATAATATTAATATACATCAAATTAAACAGATAAACAGAAAAGCAGCATAATACATCTGCAAGCAATAAAGTTGCACATTTAGCATAAATTCAGCTGTCACTCATTGCTATTTTGAGACCAAATATTTTGTAGTTATTAATAGACTCATATTTCATAAGTGCATATTAAGTCTACGTTTATGTTTAATAATAGCCTGTCAAACAGATCTGCCACAACTCTTAATGTTCCTAATGCTCTATATACTGAAAGTGTATACTTGCCTGGCAACAGAAGCACAATTTGCTGAATCATTCAGATCTTTGATCATTAAAAAAAGAGACATTCAAGGTGTAGATGACTTTGTTTCTTCATCAGATTTAGAGAAATGTGTAATTCATCACTTGCTCACTAATGGAACCTCTGCAGTGAATGGGTGCCGTCAGAATGAGAGTCCAAACAGCTGATAAATACATCACAGTAGTCCACAACTGTACAAGCCAAAACAGTCCAAATGGGTGGATTTTAATGTGACGGACAACAAGGCTCTGCAGTAAAGTCTTTCAAACCAGTACAGTTTTTGCTGATGATATTCTTTTGTTTTATGCCTGCAATAATTATGAGTGAATTCATCGAACAGTGCCACCTTGAGGAATAAAGGTGAATTGCACATATTGAGCAATCAGATATTTACATATTTTTGCACACAAAAAATATACTTACACTATTACACACCTCGGGACCATATACACTTTTTACAAAAACAGAAAACAGATATTCTTTTATATTTTATAGTTTTTTTCTTGTTATATTGTTTATAATAAATCGATTGAGGAATACTAAGAAAGTTGATGTCAAACTGAATGACGACCTGGGTCACTAAAGACCTGAGGTATGCATTTAAGTGTTAATGATGCATTTGTTGTTTCTTACAAACTCACAGCTTTTGGCTTCACAGGATGTTAATTGATGGTCATGTGGTTTGCTTGTGGATTATTGTGATGTTTTTATCAGCTGTTTGGACTCCCATTCTGACGGCACCCACTCACTGCAGAGAATCCAATGGTAAGCATGTGATGCAATGACACATTTCTCCAAATCTGATGAAGAAACAAACTCATCTACACCCTGAATGGCCTGAGGGTCAGTAAATGCTAATTTCTGTCTGAACTACTCCTTCAAGAGAAGAGTCAGGTGAGTCAGGGGTTTAAAAATCCATATAATGTAACTAAAATTCAGGCCATTTACTCTGAAAATCACACACCAACAAATCATGATGTGATGACAAAATGATTCCCAAACATAAATCTCCAGTGCCCTTTGTGTCAGTATACTGACTTCAAAGCTTTCTCAATAAAAACAGTGGGTTACTGCCTGTGTTAAACAGCTTTTGCCATCTGTCTAGTGACGCACCAAGCTTTTTGACATGAGGTTGTATCAGATGCCTTGGGACTGAGAACAGGATAGATGTACAGTAGACAAACCCACAAATTCCTCTCTAGTTTATCCAGAACATTTCTAACATAACTAAACTGCTGCTGCTCATTTCACATGTGAAGAGATTAGCCAACCATTACACTTATTTTCATGAGTCTTAAAGGAACAGTTGCAAAAAAACAGCATGTTTAATTGCAACATGAGGAAACACAAAAGAGAAATTTATATGACACACATTGCTTTGTTTGTCTGTAGTATTCATAATTAGATTAGTAACAAAATAACAGCAACAGCAACAACAGAAGTCCTGGGGAATACCTGTGGGAATACTATGTGAACTTGTGTGTGTGTGTGTGTGTGATCGGTGCTAAAGACGACAGCATCAGCAGCTGCCCTCAGGTGTTCATTTACGGCAGAGGTTCTCTCCAGTAAAGGCCACAGATTTCATAAGAGACAAACAAGCATCCCTGCAGTATGTGACAGAGAAAAGAAGAGCTATAAAAAACACGCCATAACCCACAACCTGTCAGAACTGACACGACTCAAACACAGATGTGCACTCCTCTATCTGACTGTGTTGCCTGACCCTAAGACCCTGCCTCCTACACACACACACACTCACACAGATGACAGTATATTCTCTTTGTCAAAGATTATTCTCAGAGGCTTCAACAACTTTCAGTTCAGCTGAACAAACTTGAGAAAACACTTATTAACCGAAAAGCCAGAAGGGTAAACACTTATAATTTTTCTGATATCATGATGAATCTGACATCATGTTGCATGATTTGACTCAATAAATTTAAACTTAACCTTATCCTAAAGTATACACTGAAGTTTTTTTTTTTCTTCTGAAAACATGAAACTAATACATTTTGGCAAAGTGTAATGCAATGTGATACATACACAAAAGCCAAATGCTTTTTAGGCCAAATGCTTGTGTGTGTGTGAGAGCGATAGAGAGTGTGTGTGTGTGCAAGAGCTCAAAGCAAAGACAACTTTTAATTGCGTAAATAACTACCGCACTATTTTCCATACAAAGTAAAACGTAGCATAATTAGGTTAGTTCAGTATCACAATAACGCAACACATTCCTCAAAGCTGAGAATTAATGAACAGAACACCTGTTTCTCCAGACGTATGCTGTTAGTCGGTGATTTGGACGTGATAATGAATAATAAAACATTGACATACCATACTTTGCTAGTTTTGCAAGAGGAAGCTTGTTTCTGAGTGCAGTGCGATGGAAGGAAGGAAACCGTATATATGAAATATCTCAGGTTATGTATGTAACCTGATTCCCTGAGAAGGGAACAAAACACTGCGTCATGGCGTTGTGGATATGGGAACGCTTCTGCTGGACTGGTGTCAGAAATCTTGACTGGTTAATGGTACAGTTGAGGTCAAAAGTTTACGTAGACCTTGCATAAATCTTAATTATTTTACTAAAATAATAGGGATCTTACAAAATGCACGTAATTGTTTGTATGCATTGTATTGACCTAAATAAGATATTTCACATAAAAAAAAGATGTTTACATATAGTCCACAAGAGAAAATAATAGCTGAATTTATAAAAATGGCCCCTTTCAAAAGTTTACATACGCTTGAGCTGTGTTGTTTGTTTAGTGATAGTTAAAAAGTTAAACTGCACGCTGTTCTTCAGAAAAATCCTTCATGTCACACTAATTCTGTAGTTTTCCAGCATTTTTGTGTATTTGAACCCTTTCCAACAATGACTGTGTGATTTTGAGATCCATATTCTGAGGGACTTATATGCAAGTATTACAGAAGGTCCAAACACTCACTGATGTTTTAGAAAGAAAAACAATGCATTAAGAGCCAGGGGTGTAAACTTTTGAACAGAATGAAGATGCGTACATTTTTCTTATTTTGTTTTTTCTTATTTAGTATTGCACTTCAGAAGCTACAGAAGACACTTACAGTACATGTTTCCCAGAAGACAAAATAAGTTACATTTACCCTGATTTTCAAATTCAAGAAAATTATGCTCTTAATGCATCATTTTCCTTCTGGATCATCAGTGAGCGTTTGAACCTTCTGTAATAGTTGCATGTGAGTTCCTCAGTTGTCCTCAGTGTGAAAAGGTGGATCTAAAAATCATACAGTCATTGTTGGAAAGGGTTCAAATACTCAAAAATGGTGAAAAACCAAAGGATTTGTGGGACCTGAAGAATTTTTCTGAAGAATAGCAGGCAGTTTACCTGTTCAGGACAAACAAGGGACTCATGAACAACTATCACTGAACAAAAGAACACAGCTGTGGATCATTCAAGCATCAACACAGTATTAAGAATCAAGTAAACTTGGATCGATTTTCATAAATTCAACTATTATTTTCTCTTGTAGACTATATATAACTGTTTTTTATGTGAAATATCTTATTCAGGTCAGTACTAAATAAACAGTAGCATGCAAGGTGTATGTAAACTTTTGACTTCATCTGTAGGTCAGGTGATGAAAGCATGGTGCGTCAGCAAAAACCATAAAATGGCATCTTTGTCACAGAATCCCCAGATTCCAAGTGCCTGAAGGAAAATGTGTCAGGCATGCCCAAAGTTTGTCAGTGTGACGCAGCATCTCATTCCCTTCTCAGAGAACCAGGTACAAATCTAACTTGAGAAATTCCCTTTACAAGTTCAAACCCGCGCTGACACTATGGAAATGTTAACACCAATGCCACCACACCAGCATTTATGTCACTGGCCTGAGCGGTCAGACCTCTCAATGACTGATCAATGTGTGATCAATGTGACTATTCGTGAATGTAATCCAGTCTGGTGTGCAGAATAACTCTGAACAGTCCAGAGGCAAAATCCAAGCAGGACGAATCTACTGAAAGGACCTGCAGATCTTCTGCTCTTTTCTGAGAAGTTTCCATTCCCTGGGCTTCAGCCCCTCCCTCGATGGAATGTCTGTTCCCAAGTTTACATACTGAAGTATTTAAAGGTCAACCTAAGAGAGTTCAAAGGAATGACATGTTGAATACCTCAATAGCTGATTGTGCTTGGGCAAATTTTAAAGCTTTATATCTTAAAGGAGTGGAAAGAATTTCCCCCTGAGAGTAGAATTGACAGGTGAGAGTTAAGCAAAGATCCAGTCCTTGAAAGAATCAGAAAATATTTGAAATATTAAAAAGCAGGAATAAGGCTCTTTCGATTTACAGGAGAACTCACAAGGACTATGAAAAATTTAGGTCAGAGGAGTATAAAGGAGGCAAAAAAAAAAAATGATACAGGAAAAAATAAAAGTAAATAAGGTAGTCTTTGGTAGTCTTTGTGAAGGGTGCTGAATAGGTGAACAACTGGCAAATTAAAATGTACTGTATTGGGATTAAATATCGATGATGAGAAAAAAATTGAAGAATTAATTTTCATTAATTGCAAATACCTTAGTGGATAAGATTCCTTTGTCTAAGGGAATGATATTGTTAAGTGGTTTTATTTAAAAACAGGGCTCTTTCTTTTTTTGACTAAATTTATATCAGACCAAAATACTAAGATCTAAGTCAAGTGAGCCTCACATATCCTGAAAAGCAAAGCCAAAACATTTTGATTACCCCTGAAACAAATGTTTCACGAGTTCACCCTTACATCTAATCTGGTTGAGCCAATAGTAAACATATTTTGGCGTGCCGTCCTGGGGGAGGGCCCGGAATATGGCCCGAACCCAGAGAACGCCCCCCATCCCTAGTATGGGATGGGAACAGATTAAGAATGAGGAGTTGGGGCAGAGGAAAACTGTCGTATGACAGCGGTAAGTAGGCTGTATGCATATACACGACTTGTGCTAGTTAGGATGATTAGCTAGGCAAGTTACACCTGTGCCGAATTGGTGTGCCTGACCCTTGTTCTTAAAACATCATCACGTGAGCCAGACTAAAAAATCAAACTACAAAACGCATTTTTCCCCAAAGATGGTATAACACACTTGAGAAAGCAAACAAGTGGGATTGGTATTTGGGTTCTTTTTGTTTATTCAGCAAGCAGTTTTACAAGTCTTGCCACGGCTCCGTGCAACACAACAATGCGTGAACTACTACGACTACTAACGTAACTCTTTTTTTCCTCTGTTTCAGGTCTGCTCCGGGGATTCCCATCGGACTACCGCCACCCACTGGACACTCATCGCCTAACTGTGAGTATGCAAAAAATGCGTGCTTGTACTGAATATTTTTTAACCAAGTAAAACAATTAATCACTATTGAACAAACATTACAAAGAAAAATTAATATATATTGGGGGGTGTAGCTTTTTATACAAAAAAAAATAATAATTATCAAGATGCATAGTCTAGATTTCTCCACAATGGTCTCCATTATTTTAGGTTCTTTTGGGTTTAGGTTCTAAGTTCCTCGCACACTGATGTATGTTCAAATGTTTTTCAACTAAGTTTCCTTTTAGTTAGTTAACTGACGCTATAAAACCATGGTGTGGCATTACAGTTGTTGACTGTTTACTTGCGATTGGGAGGAGTTTGGGATCCAAATGAATCACTACTGTGAGCATGATGACAGCGGCCATACCTGGGACATTTTGACCTCACTTTTCTACAATGAAACGAAATAGAGATTTTTTTCCCTTTGAAATTCATTCAAATGGGCTGGATATTCCAGTTTAGATCAAGTTTAGATCTTATTCAACTGATTTCAATTAACGGATTTCATGAGAAGTATTAAGAAGATTACTGACAGTAAAATGTGTGGTATGGTACTTTATCAAAGTCAATCATTCAATACCGTTAGATAAATTAAGTGTCATAGGTTAATCAAGTATGGTGATAGTCTGGTTGAACTCTTATTTAAATGCGATAGAGGGTAGAAATTGATGGTATTCTTTCGGAGGAAACAGACGTTAATAATGGAGTTCCTCAGGGAAGTGTCCTAGGCCCCCTTTTGTTCTTATTATACATAAATGATATGCAAGCTGTTTGTGATCGTAACTTGTTTTTATATGCTGATGATTCCGCTTTACTGTTTCAGACAAGGATGTTGGTAGAATACAAGTGATATTAAGTAAGCTCAGTAAATAAAAAAATAAAATAAACTTACTGCATTTAGGTAAAACAGAATTTCTATTATTTGGGTCTAAAAGTTACATGTTTATGTAAAAGACCAAGCGGTTCTCTGAAGATAAATAAGCTGGAGATTCATAGATGTACAGTAGGTGCTGCACCACGCAACGTCACCTGACTTCACATCAGCCAATTAAGACTGATGTGTTTTCACGTGTTTCCGACACCGGTCACACACAAGCATTTTACACTTTAACACCATGATGCAGCGTCAATGTTCCACTTAGAAAAGGGAACCTAATGTGAAAAAAACTTCATTCTTTTTTTTGGCATAATATTTTAATGTGAAAGAAACTGGAGTAAAATATATAAGCAAAAATACAGTGAATGCATAAATTAAATGCAAAAGTTAAAAAGTTAGGGTTGGTTAATCTGTTAAATAGTTAACCATCTAAATCTGTACAGTAAAACAGTCACTGAAGCTTAAAACAGTCATTTCTAAATGCCATTTTACAGTGTGCTGCAGTATTCAGTCCCTGCACTGTAGGCTACAGAGCTGTTTTTCTAGGTATGCATGTACTAGGCTATTTTGGCTCATTCTTCCAGGTATTTGCTGTAGTCTAGCTGACAGTTGTGCACAACTATTTTATTAATGCTATAGACAAATTGGACATAAATCAGATGTTTGTCTGGGTCATGATAGGAAGTTCACCTATTTGTTCTCATGCAGTATTTATCTTATTCATTCTTCCCTCTATTGTCAGAACGTCTCGGTTACATCTGTAACCCTCGTTCCCTAAAGAAGGGAACGGAGACGTTACGTCATGACTGATGTATTTGGGGTCTCACTTGGGAGCCCAAATATGTCAGTTATGACGTAACGTTGTAGAGTACGACTGAAGGGGAACTAGCATACTTCACTGTAGAGACAGAGTTTTTTGAGGTATGACCATTGAGCTACTAACTAAGGCTGGGTTCACACTAAAAGATTTTAAAAATCTTATAAGATCTTCAAAATGTGAGAGACCACAAACATGAGGACCAAAAATCCTAGATTTAACCGTTTTGCTCCTATAGTGTGACAGAGACAGCACACCACACACCAACAGATTTTCAACCAGAGTCCCAACTGTGAACATGAAACATCTCGCAAAATCTCTTGAGACTTGAGAATAAAGATCACACAACAGTTCTATAAGAGCTTTATTTCAACGAGACAGTTTGTCTTTGCCTTATGTTTATTCATATTGGAATCAATTGACAGACAATATTGCTTGGAAAAAGTTTGGTTAATACCTAATCAATATTTACTGTACTTACAAAAAGGGTTAAGGAAGTATCATTCAAAATTATACACAGGATTTACCCAGCAAAATATTATCTGATAAAATTTAAATCTGATATTGATTTAATTGCTCCTTTTATGTCAGTTGCCCTGAAACAGTGGTACATTTATTTTGGCATTGCCTTATTTGTAAAACTATTTTGGCAAAATGTCTGTGATTTTATTGTACAAAATATTGATAATCATTTTGTTTTGTTATGGACATTTATATTGTAATAAAAGTTTGTAAACACTTTAATATTTTTATATAAAAAACTTGTATTTGTATACTGCCCCTCTAGTGTATAATTGTTTATATCATGTATAATGTTTGTCATATACATGTAATTTCATCTTGCTAAAAACACTTGAAAATAAACATGGTGGACAATAGGCAGGAAGAAATTACGCTAATTGTGTTTGGAATGATTTTGACAGAAAGTTCACAAGAAAAAAAAAAAAGAAAAAGAAAAAGCTTTGGGTGAAGTCATGAATCCCCCATCTCTGCTGTCCAAATCCTTTTGTGCTGCGCCACGACTGCATTTATTATGCTTCCGTCTTCTGTCGGCTCGCTTTCTGATTGGATATTGTTTAGTTTTACGTGATAATCCGCATGTTTGTCCTCAGGGCTCCCCCCACACATCAGGATTTCCGATGATAAGTATTCAACATGTTGAATATTTACGTTTCGCGATCGGGGCGCCTACAACGTTCTTCCGAGCAGATTCATTAAACTCTTAAAGGGGTCATCGGATGCCCATTTTCCACAAGTTGATATGATTCTTTAGGGTCTTAATGAAAATTCTATATCTATAATATACTATGATTAAAAATTTTCAATGTTTGTGTAAAACAACACCCTTTTTACCTTGTCAAAATGAGCTCTGTAAAAATCATCCAATTCTGAGGGATTGTTCCTTTAAATGCAAATGAGCTCTGCTCGTCCCGCCCCTCTCTTCTCTCTGTGGAGTGACGAGCCTGTTTACTTTAGCTGCGTTTAGCTGCTAAACTTGCTAACTAGCATGTTATTAGGAAAGGCGATGGCAAAAATGTATAAAAACACCCTTATATTCACTTCTGCTGTAAGTGAAGCTGGATCACGAATGATTCGTGAAACATAGACGTGTTTATGTAGATCGGGAGCCGCATTCTCTTCACAAACAAATGCAATCCACTGCATCTTCAAAAGCTCAGATGTCGGGAGTAAATGACGACCACTATGTTCATTATTACATCCAGCAACACAACACCTCAATCGCTCAATCAGAGATATTCTTGCCTAACTTACATCCCTGCTCCGGCACTGAAACAATGGAGGTTGGACTGTTACAGCTGATCTGAGGTAAGACGCTCATGTCAATCAACTATCGTGGGAGCGGCCTCTGTTGGTGTGACGCCACACCGACAGGCATCTGA
>JAHKKF010537348.1:25991-54278 GCA_019740295.1 Labeo calbasu
GATTTTTATCATTATAGGGTAGATCTGTACATTCACTACCAACACACATTGATGTTCAAACAACATGAAAAAGTGAACTTTGCATCCGATGATCCCTTTAACATACCTCACACCACAGGTAAATCTGATAAGACAATCTTTAGAACCACCAAGATAATCGTACATTACCTTGGATTGTCGGAAGAGGAGAAATCAGCCCAAAACCAGCCTGATTATCTTGTGGTGTGTACCCAGCTTTAAACTGGGCCCGTATTCACAAAACATCTTAAGGCTAAAAATAGCTCATAACTTGTCGATTTAGGAGAAAATCTTTTTAAAAAAAATGGGCGTGTCGATCCTAAATTTAGGACTCCTACATTTTTTTATAAGAGTATTTCACAAAGCTTCTTAGCACTAAAACTAGCTCATAAGTCTGTGAAACATTAGTAGTGAAGAGACTCCTAAGTCACTAAGACCAAGCCACAAACTATCCTGAAATGGCTGTTGCAGGCAATCTGCCTCGGAGCGTAAACATTTTAGAAACATTTGACAATAATGAGCTTTTAAAAAGGTATTGCCTTTGGTTTTAAAGGTTATCCCAACTCCACATTATCTTTTGATTATAACCTTGTTTTCATTCACCAGTTGGGCAAGAAGTAACAGCTGTTCTTGCATCCAGTTTGGTTTTCTTTTATGCTGACATGTCTCACTATCAGCCATGATAATTCTACTCTGTTAATTAAAAGGCTGTTTATATGCATGCATATTCACTAATAGGTTACAAGAAACACAAGTGTAAGAGGCTGACACATAGCCTGCATTTTAAAATCTTTATTTGAATGTGGCAACTTTTTTTTTTTTAAACCTTTATTTAAATATGGCAACATAATATTGCGCTCTACAATATTTCTATGAATACATTTCTGACAGAGACTCCTCCTGTATCAGCCAATCACTGTGTGCACAGTTAGTACACATGTTGACATCATCCATAGCAATGAGGTCAACCCCGCCCTTACTCTTAGCTTAATACTTCTATTCTATTCCTTAGTAAAAGTTGGTCTCAGCAGCTTTGTGAATAGCTTTTAAGACAAAACTCTTAGCTAAAAACTTTTAAGATAAAATGTTTTGTGAATACGAGCCCTGATGTTAAGATCATGTGTAACTTTGTAGTTTAACTTCGTTAAATTTTGAGTAGCATATAGCTTTGTGTGTCAGCTTTTTTAGCATTTGTACATCAATGTCTGTCTAACCACATCTAACCACACTGCTATGTCTTTTGCTTTTATATGTTTGTTTTTGAGTAATGGCATCTTTTATGCAGAGTTCTGTTGGCCTCCTTCACTGTCAGCTGCTAAACTCTGTATTTCCTTTGTAGTGATTGTTGGCTTCTCTGTGGCTTTTCTCTCAAGTTTTATTGTAGAGAATGCTGGGTGAATGTGTTTTCTAAGCAGTGTAGGTGGTTTGATTTCCACTTCCTGGTAATTGAACCAAATGAGACATGCAAACATCTGGATATTGTTTTGTATTCTTTTTTCCATTTCAGCATTCGTTTAACTTAGGGATTTTATTTTCACCATTTGTTCCTTTAAGTGTGGGAATTTAATCCAGAATATATTTTAATAATGCACAGGCAAATACCACATTTATTATTTATTTATTTATAACATGTATTATTTTATTTACTGGCAATTTTAAATTTGATTTGCAATGCCTATACTCTTTCCTCACTCAGATATGCACATTGCATATAAATAAACTGGAGATTTTAATAAACAATGAATTTCCGTAAAATGTGCGCTAGAATGATATAAAGTAATTGCGTGTGTTTGCACATGTGTGTTTATAGAGGGCTTTAGTTTGATTAGTCACATTTCAAAATAGTATTGAGGTCAGGTGAACATCTGCAGTGACTGGAACATCACACACACACAAACACATGATGTGTTTCCATGTTTTATGGGGACATTCCTTAGGCGTAATGGTTTTTATACTGTACAAACCGTATTTTCTATCGCCCTACACCAACCCTACACCTAACCTACCCGTCACAGGAGACGCACACTTTTACTTTCTCAAAAAAAAAAAAAAAAAATCATTCTGCATGATTTATAAGCCGGTTTCCTCATTGGGACCTAAAAAATGATTAGGTATTACTATCCTTGTGGGGACAAATGGTCCCCATAATGTGATAAATACCAGGTACACACACACACACAGTTTCCTACAATGAATCATATGCACAATCATTACACTGCTGCAGCCTGAAAAGTAAAATGCACATATGTGTACAAGGCTAGAAAATGTGGAAAAATTGCACAGTCCTGCAGACTCTGCTCCTGATGAAATGTATGTGTACTGTGTGCAAACATAGCAGCCAATGGACAACTGAAGTATTCGATCAGCTTGACACCAACCAACACCTACAACTAATGTCAAACATCTGTATCTTAACTTAAAGAAACAGCACACCCCAAACATTTAAATTTACATAAAATTTGCAAGATGAAGATGAGCTTGTTTGTTCATCAGTTTTGGAGAATGTATCATTCCATCACTTGCTCACTAATGGATCCTCTGCAGTGAATGGGTGCCGTCAAAATGAGAGTCCAAACAGCTGATAAAAACATCACAATAATCCACCAGTAATTAACACCACTCCAGTCCATCAATTAACATCCCGAGAAATAAAAAGCTGCATATTTGAAGGGGGAAATAATACATCTTTAATACATTTTTATCTTTCAACCTTGTTCTTCTGGCTAGTCCATAATTCATTATAACACTTCCTCCAGTTAAAACACCATCTCTTATTATCGTTCAAAGCGTTTGTCTTCTCAAGATGTTATTTGATGGACTGGAGTAGTGTGAATTACTTGTGGATTATTGTGATGTTTTTATCAGCTGTTGCTGGACTCTCATTCTGACGGCACCCATTCACTGCAGAGGATCCATCGGTGAGCAAGTGATGCAATGAGAATGGCCTGAGGATGAGAACATTTTCAGCAAATTTTCATTTTTAGGTGAACCATTCCTTTAAGACTAACACTAAACATCAGCAGCCAGCAGCAGTCACTGAAGGAGTCCAGTTAGCCATCTAAAACATATTACACATAAAAGAGAGTGAACAGTGTGTGTGCATAACAGCCTGCTGTTTATAAATAACCGCTTAATTCAATTGAATCAATTTCCTCAGTTGAGACGGGTTTTGCTCTAGTGCTCAGCGTGCTGAACGAGAGCCTGTAATGTGTTAGCTCAACGTTTGTCATTGCCACGACAGGTTGTCAGGGAGTGAGTGATGGTAAGATGGCAGTCGTAGCTCGATGCTGTATGTGTGATTGCCGTCAGTAATTACACACCCTCTCGTCTGATTTATTAACTCTAAATGTCCTCTACAGCCCCTCTAATGAATACTCAAACCCTGTCACACTCATTTGTCTTCTTTCTTGCCACCACCCCTCTCTCTTTCTCGCTCTCTGTCTCTTTGTCATCGTACCGTGTTGCACTCATTGTCTTATTCTTCAGTTCAGGTAAGGCACAGAGGAACAATGCAGGAATTAAAGGGATAGTTCACCTACAAATGAACATTCTGCCATTATCTATCACCCTCATGCCATTCAAAATGGTGTATGACTTTCTTCTGATCATTTTTTAGGTGAATATTATGGCCACACTTTTTCATTTAACGAAAATGACTGAAAATTGAGGCCGTCGAGCTCCATCAATCACAAAGTTCCTCAAACCACGGCTTCTCGCACATTTCTTTGTTAACTACACTTACCGTTAAAAAGTTTGGAATAATTATGACTTTTTAATGTCTTTGAAAGAAGTTTCTTCTTCTCACAAAGGCTGCATTTATTTGATCAAAAATACAGAAAAAAAAATGTGAAATTTATTACAATTTAAAATAGCTGTTTTCTATGTGAATATTTGTTAAAATGTAATTGATTGCTGTGATCAAAGCTGAATTTTCAGCATCATTACACCATTGTCACATGATCCTTCAGAAATCATTCTAATATGCTGATTTGCATTTCAAGAAACATTTCTGATTATTAGCAGTGTTGAAAACAGCTGTACTGCCCAACTTTGTTTGTGGAAACCATGATACATTTTATTTTTGAGGATTCTTTGATGAACAGAAAGTTCAAAAGAACAGCATTTATTCGAAATATAAATCTTTTGTAGCACAAAAAAATGTATTTACTGTAACTTTTGATTAATTTAATGCATCCTTGTTGAAAAAAAGTACAAATTTCTTTTAAAAGGAAAAAAACAACAACAAGCTTTTGAATAATAGTGCATGTTTAACTAATTTATTAACGCTTTCAGCTTTCAAAACATTTTACCAAATCTGTTTAGCAGCAGTCTTAAAAAATATGAAAGAAAAACCTGTGCATATCCCATGTGGCCTAAGCTAATGAAGCCAAGATAAAGCAAATTTTTGGGTGTTTGAGGCTAATTCTTAATTTGTACACTACATATTGTGCTATATAGTATGTACATGTATGAGCAGCATGCATCTATGATTCTTTCTATCATCAGTCCCACAGAATCATGCTACAAATGTCTTATTTTCTCATCTGTTAACTTCATTTCATCATTCTTTGTGTGCTGTACTTCCCATCGCTTCTATTTTTGTTAGCATTTTGCCTCTCATCTATTAATTTGCACGTCACTTTTCATTCTGACCGCCCTGCACCCCGGTGTCATCTGTTGACTGCATTAATTGCGTGTCTGTAGGTGTTTGTGTAATTTCCTGCGGTCGTGCGGCACTGCTCGGCGCTGGCCTCAGATCATCATCTAATAAGGGCTGATGGGAGCATTCTGCCCACACGCTACTGCACGCTCATTCAACTCCACTGCTTTTCACTGTTTAGCCAGAGCTAACCTGCACATGCGCGGGTGGGAGAAGAGGAGCAGAGGGACAGAGTGAAGAGAGAGGCTTTTCTGCAAAGGAATTTTATGACTGCAGCCTCTCGTGACAGAGCAGGGGACCATTTCATACCTGATAAGTGTTAAAAATAAACAAAAAAATTGAATTTTATGAATTAGGGAAGAGATTATAAATTAATATAGTTTTTTCACCAAGGCCTGATACTTTTTTCTCAAGGAACAAATGTGCTCCTAAATGAAAAAAGTACTCTGGGACTCTTATTCCGAAATTTCTATTTTGAACTATTGCTGGCTGCTCATTTAAATATGCACTCGTACAGGCATCTACAACATATCACAATATGAACATTTTCTGTCCCCAAATTTAAAGACATCTTAAAATTATAATAAAATCGGTTCCCTCTTAGTCAGTCATGTTTGACGTTATGTCGAATGACGTCATGAGGTCTCGCTTGGGAGCCCAATCACCTCTGAGCTTAAGAAGAAAAGGCCAGTGAACATTGGCGAGTGGAATTTTGCATTCCAAGCCACTCCCCCGTAGATACGGGTATATAAGATGGCGTGCATCCACTCATTCAGATTTCTGCTTCGGAGGCGATCGCTTCAGCCATCTGCCTAAGCAAGAATTATAAGGAAAAGAAGAAATACCTATATGTCGGCTGCCCAGAGCATCAGGCTGGAGGTGCCAAAACCGCCACAATCGCAGGATAGGGAGGAGAAGGTAAGTGCTACCCCTGGCAGCTCGACGCTTCGCTTCCCAGGTTGAGTCGCCTTCCCCCCCTCGGCTGCCCCACTGCGGGTACGTCTGTGACCACTCCGTTGATCCCGCTTGCACGCAGGCTGGGGGCCTGGATAGCATTTCCCAGCCCATCTCATTGATTGATCCGGACGGTCTGACTCGGCTACGCAATTCAATTCGCCAGGCATCCGTCCAGGTTCAGGGGGATCCTTTTCATGTCTGTCCGTTTGGACACAGATCCCTCTGTCCTGCGTGCGGAGATTGCGGTTCTCCTGGCGAAGGATGCAATTGAGCCTGTCCCTCTTGCCGAGATGAAATTGGGATTTTACAGTCCTTATTTCATCGTATCCAAAAAGAGTTCTGGGTTCTGACTCATCCTGGACCTTCAAGTCTTGAATCAGTCCCTTTACAGGCTACCATTCAAGATGTTAACCTTGAAGAGCATTTTTTTTTTGTTGAAGGATGCGTACTTTCATGTCTTGATTTTACCTTGACACAGACAGCTTCTTCAGTTTTGCTTTCGAGGGTCGGGCATATCAGTACATAGTCCTCCCAGTTGGGCTGGCCCTGTCTCCCCGCGTCTTTACCAAACTCGTACCCGGAGTCTCTGCGCCTATTCAGCCCTTGGTAGGATGTTCCTTTCCTACGGGCAGGAGTGCCCTTAGACCAGGTGTCGAGGCATGTGATTATCAACACGGATGCCTCCAAGACGGGCTGGGTTGCCGTAAGCAAAGGGCAGACAGCCTTGGGCTCCTGGAAAGGACCTTGACTGCAGTGGTACATGGAGCGGATGGTCCCCCTACACTTTGAAGGTGTACAGCACTGCTATCGTGGCCTACCACGATGCAGTTGACGGCTCATCCTTAGGGAAGCATCACCCGTCAAGTTCCTGAGAGGTGTGAGGAGGTTAAATCCTGATCGCGCTCACTTCTATCAAGAGGATGGGGACCTGCACGCATTCTCAGTCAATGAATTGTGCCTTGAGTTTGGTTCGGCTGATTCTCATGTGACCTTGAGACCCCGGCCTGCTTATGTGCCCAAGGTTTTCACCACTCCTTTTTGAGATCAGGTGGTGAACTTGAAAGTGGAACGCACCCGGAGCTCTTTGTCTGCTTTGGAGGTCAGCAGAAGGAATGCTGTCACCAAACAGAGGTTGGCCCATTGGGTGGTAGATGCCATCACCTTGGCATACCAGTGCCAGGGTAAGCCGTGCACCTAAGAGTTAGCACTCAGTTCGGCGTTGGCGCACGGCGCCTCTCTTGCAGACATTTGTAGAGCTGCGGGCTGGGCGACAGATAAGACCTTAATGAGATTCTACAACCTCTGTGTAGAGTTTCCTCCCGTGTGTTGGGTAACATGAGGTAATTTTGCAGAAAGACGGCTCGGTGTTGGCGTGCAGCACTTCTTCCAGTTGTTCCCCCTTGGTGAACTATGGGTCCTCCAGTGCCCAGCAGTTAGAACTAGGCGGAGTAGTTCGCTACTGTGCTGGCAGGGGGCTTCCTTCTCCCCCTCCAGCCGTGGCATCATGTCTCAGTATGTTTTTTCCATGGTTTATTCCCACCATGTTCCCCTTTTAAGAATTTAAATAAAAAAAAAAACTTTTTCTGCATGACTCTACATCCTGTCATTGTGCTCTACCCCTCAATGGTTGCTTCAGAAACCTGGCTCCCCTGGTGGGCCCCTTATTTGGCTCTCAGGGCATTGAGAAGGTTATGTATTGAGTCTCATTTGTTCTGACATGCTTGCCTGTCAGCATTTGCTCCTCAATTACGTAACGCAGTTCAGGGTTGTGGCGTTTTCCGGAGGGACCCCATGATGTCAGTTGACGTAACTGACTGAGAGGGAACGTCTCGGTTACTCTTGTAACGCTCGTTCCCTGAAGGAGGTAACGGAGACGTTACATCCCTCGTGCCACAATCTTGAACTGTGTTGAAATGCCGGGATGTGTCTCGGCTCCTCAGCACAAATCTGAATGAGTGGATGGACGCTGCCGTCTTATATATACGTATGTACGGGGGAGTGGCATGTGATGCAAATTCCACTCGCCAATGTTCATTGGCCTTTTCTTCTTAAGCTGGTGATTTGGCTCCCAAGCGAGACCCCATGACATCAGTCGACATTACGTCTCCATTTCCTCTTTCAAGGAACGAGGGTTACAAGAGTAACCGAGAAGTTTGTTATACAATGACTTTTTTAGGACCGACAGGGTCTTGTTTTATTTGCACACATGCTCCTAAATATATTTTACAGTTTGTACACAATTACTTTTAGTTGCAAATCTGAGTGAAACACTCTCACTGTTGAATGCTGCTAATTGGACTGCAGTTTCTGTTTATTATGCTTCTGCAACCTTTTTTGAACCTTAAAGGCTCTGTGGTTCTAATTCATTGTAACTGCATAAAACAGAGAGCTCAGTACAATTTTTAAAACAATTCTTTATTTTTTGTTAAGGTGCAGTGAACCAGTGAACAATTTTTCCCAGCCGATGAACCATGAAAAACATTGACAGCCAATCAGAATCCATCCAGCTTTAAAGTGGCAGCGCATACTTAGAATAACAGCAATTTATTTATAGTTATCTTTCCTGGTGTGAACAGATCTTAAAGGTAGGCAAACACAGTGGTTTTAGCTGCTGTAGAAGCTTGCAGTTTTTTTTTTCCTGTTGTGTAAAAGAATAAATAAATAAATAAAATATTAATCCTTGAATTTTAAGCCGTAATGGTTCAATATAACTTATGGCTATAAAGATGGGCAAGAGCTTTACAAAACAACAAGATGCATTCTGATTGACTGTGAATAATGATGCTGTTACTGTTAGCAGTTGTTGTTTGTTGTTTTGTCATTTACCTGCTGCAGGTCCAGAGTCACAGTGACGTAATGGTAGTCCATCCCGTTCATGATGCTCGGGCTCTGCCACCATTTGTTAGTGCCATCGATGGCGTACTTGATGGGATGCCGCTCTACACACATGAAAAACACACACATGAGAGACCAAAGCACATTCATCTCTGCTTATAGGGCAGAGAAGACCAGTCAGAAAAGTGCATGTGTTCGAGCTGTGACAACCTTCCTTACTGTGAGCTCTACGTTAACCCTGTGAAGTATGACATATATGTATATGAAATAAGAAAATCTAGTCAGAAGTGAGTAAATCTAATCTTTTGAGATCAGAAAGTTTACTAAACCTCATTAAACTGCATGTATTATTATTATTATTATTTTTTTTTGAGTATATATTTGATACATTATGCTTTTGTGGCTCATATAGTCTGATACAGTGCTAATAATGAGGGAAAAAATGCTCAATTTTATTGACTCAAACTGAGCAGAAAATATGCAATTTGGTGCAGATGCTGATATTTATATGATGAAATTCTGATGCCTGTAATTTAAATCACTGAAATATTTATAACAGCAGAGCAGATGCAGAGATAAAATGATCTAAATATATGTCTTAGTGAGATGAGATTTAAAAAAAAAAAAAAAAAAAACAGATTTAATTGCAATGCAATTCAATGATGATTGAGAGATGAACAAATAAATGTTCCTCAGAAGATGTGAGATGTTTTGGAGGCTTGGGAAGATCATTCCTCCACTGAGGAACAGTGAAAGTAAAGCTTTTAGAAACAAAAAGAAAAAACATTTTCTAAAAAAAATTGATTCATGGAGAATCAAGTAAAGCCAAGCTGCTTCAGTCCAGTAAGTGTTCATCTGAAAATATTACTCAAGTCATTCTTACGTTTACTTGATAAAAATCAGTAAAGATGTGTGCATGTGTGAATGTGACTGATGCAATCACAGGGCCGAACCCTCGTTCAGATGAAATAGATAATCTACGCAGAGCCCTGGGAGATGGTTTATATGAAAACGAGTAAATCACAGCGTCTGATGCAAGAGCGCTTATCACATAATCCACACCGGAAGCCAGAGACTGTCGTGACGACAGCAGATCAGTCCTATTAATTGACTGAAATAAATCCAAAATTCAATCGTTTCTGCATAAAAACCTTCCCAATAGGTCCAGGTATGGTTAATACTCGTATATTTGAATTTGTATTTAATTTTGTGTGAATAAGTGGTGTTTTTGGACCGGCGAGGAAGATTTCATTTTTCATAGCACATGGAGCTCTTTTATCTGAAGAGATCAAGCTAGATTTGATTCCTCATGGCACGAGCCCTTTAGAGAAGCTCCATAACACTTCATATTAAACCACGACAGGACACGACGCTACTAATAACGTGTCTCGGCTGGCTTTTACCTTCGTGAGCTGACGGAAATCACCTGCTGAAGTGTCTTTTGAAATAAAGCGATCTGCTCTAATGAGGGATGAGTTTTATAAGCGCCGAAATACTGACGTTTATCTCGGCGCAGAGCCTGTCGAAAGCCAACTATATGAGACAAACCCCACTCTTTCTTTACAGCCAGATTCTTAATCAGGCAAAGATGATTAAAGTTGTCCACTTAATCATTTATTTGACTGCATATATTCTTTTCTAATTTATGAGCGAGATCTAGGTTTCATTTAAAAGAACTCCCCCGCTGGTTAAGTCACATCTCTCTCTCTCTTTCTCTAATTTTCTCTAATTACATGTTATATTAATCACTCTCTGGCTGGGAGTGTGTGGGTGACTCAGGGGCGCAGCGGCGTGTGTTTGAAGAGAGCTCAGACTGGAGCGTCTAACTCATTATGGCTGAGGTGTGAGGATGACAGCGCCGGAGCCGTTCCTCAGCGCGTGTTTTATTAAGACCTTTCAAACAACTTGTACACATCAAAAACCACCTAAAAGATGACAGTGACTGAAAGACAGATGCGCGGGTGACCCTCACCATGTCTGGCTCAAATTTCACCCTCAAACCAAAGGCAAAACATGAGTTTACATGAAGACAATGAAGCATATCTACGGACCATTATAGAAGTAGTTGACCTAAAAATGAAAATTCAGTCATTACTTACTGACATTATGACACTGTAATGTTTTACCCTTGAGCTTGTTTGTAATTCTCATTCATCTTAATGATGATGATTCTCATTAGATTCTCATTACTGTAATACAGTCGGGAAAATCATCCTCTGGACACACTGACGCTTTTTAATCAAATTTGCATATATAACAAATGCTACCATGATGTATAAATACTATACATTTAGAATAGTACATCATTATGTTTTTACATTTTTTTCTGCATTACTTTTTGTTTTTCTTTCTTTTGATTTTGGGGTGAAAAAATGACCAGACATGGCCATCACACTTTTCAAAGAGATTCGCCCAGAAATAACTTGAGAAATAGCTAGAGTGAGAATATTCACCACTCATCTACAATATAATTACAGCACATAATAACACCCATAAATCAGTCTTTTACAACTGATAAATATTGCTTTAAAAAAATAAAATAAAATCAGGTTACATTTTTATCTGTTCGCACATGTAGAGTGTTTGCTCAAACAGCAAAATTTGATGCAGCACAAGATTTGACTGTTAGTCAATGGTAACGCATGATGTCAAATAACTGAGAGAACGTCAAATTACTATAGACAAACATCAGCAACAGGATGTGATGTCACGCTCTAGGGCTTCTGTATTTATTAAATAATAAATCACAAATAATAAGAAATGTAAAATATTAAAATACACCATCTGCTCTACTTTCCAGCAACACAGCAAACATGCAGCTTTGAAGATTCTTTGTATTGAGCCAAGCTGTCGATCTGTGACATTTACATCTTCTATTAGCCAAACACCTTTTGGCTGTATAAAAGTGATCTTCATTTACGTCTTCCTGAAAATGTTTGCATGTTTTTTTTTTTTTTGCTATAATGTGTGATTGGTGTGGATGCCAGATAGTGTGTGTAATATAACATAATAATAAATGTATTGAACATACAAGTTCTTTGAAAAACGTGCAAAGCATAATTTAACTTTAAAAAGTCTGGGTACGGGATCAAACGCAAGATGTACAAATCCTGCAAATTTCACCCTTCAGCAATCTTTAAAAAAACAATTAAAGAAGCACAATAAAAATGTAAAGCTATTATAATAGGGGACAAAAGGTTTCTGGTGTTGCCATGCCCATTTATTACAAATGGCCTTAGGTTTATATTTAATTTATAAATGAACAGTCGCTGGTTGTGTTTTCAATCTTAATTCCTAAATACAGTGGTGTAGAAAAAGATGTATTCACTGATGTAAAAAGACTTGTATATGCTACATTTAAATTATTATTTTTTTTACTTATTGAAAATGTATGTCAAGTTCTTTCCGTAGAGCGATATGTGCTGACAATGAAAGTTCCTCTAATAAAATTTCCAATACATATCATACATATTCTGCTGTTTGGCTATTAAATGTATTTTTCTCTCCATCAATCAAACCCACAGCCTCCTCCAGCTGCTCCCAGTATCAGCTACAGCTACAGCTGATAACCTACAATAAGAACCTCCTAGGGCTGTTTCCCATACAACAACATAACTTGCTGATTAACTACCATCATCAGTGCATCAGTGGAAAAACAGTAACATGTTCACACCTTCGTTGTTTAAACCACAGTGGTTCAACAATATAACACCGCATTTATAGTGCAGGTCTTGATGTCCAATTCCGGTTTGTTGACTATATGACTATATTCGATTATTTTGCATGATCAGCTTACATCTTCTTTTAAAAGCGACTCATATCCAATATCTACATTTACATTTAGTCACTTGAATCACATAACATAAATACAGACCAAGACTGTTGTTAATGATGTCACACACATGTAGTGAATTTGCTGATTAATCGATTTGAGATGGCACCAGCTGACTGTTTCATTCATTTTTGTTCCGTGTCATTTTGCTTTATCTGATGTTTGAATAATCTTAGGGTCCCGGGTTTCTCGTATGCATTTATGCAAATGCATGCTCTTCAAAAATGGCGCTAAAAAATGTAGATTGAAATGTATTGAGATGCAATGAATAATATGTAATGTACTGAATATTAGCTTGATTATTGTGCCAGGTTGAGAGCTGTAGTCCAACCACAAAGTTTGTGATGCTGTTTGCACATGTTCATTTTCCAAAACAGGACAAAACTGAAATGTTGAACTATGTTGGTAACCAGTGTTGGGGGTAACGTATTACAAGTAATGGGAGGTATGTAATCAATGTAACTTTCATTACTTTTTATTTTATTCAAGAAAATATCCAAGTTCCTTTTTTAAAATAAGTAACGCCAGTTATCAGGAGAAATCAGGAGTAAGTGCAGAGGTGTGTAAACATGATGTTACTGTAGTACAGGACTAGATTAATTTGTCTCATTTGCACAAAACAGATTCAGTATTTATCAAAATGAATAAAAACAGTCGAATGCAAACTCAGAATATGTTGCAAACTTGCAATAATTAAATATGTCAAATTGCACAAATATCCTTTATGTATTTAATCCCTGCTGATCTTACTTGATCCAATTCAACCATACTAATAAGCAAAAATTACTTTAAATAAATCAACATTTGTGTTTCTTTTCTTTTCTTTCTTTTTTTTTTTTTATTGCTGAAGACTGTATTGTACAAACGTGAAATTACTACTTTCAGCCTGAGGCTTATTTCTTTTCACCATGTGAAAGGGCTTTTACATTTGCCAAAAAAAAAAAAAACTTTTATTAAAAACAAACAAGCAAGCCCTGCGCAGACTTAAAAAGTAACGCAAAAGCAACATAACACATTACTTTCCATGAAAAGTAACGTAACTAGTTATTTTTTAGGGAGTAATGCAATATTGTAATGCATTACTTTTAAAAATAACTTTCTACAACAATGTTCGTAACAACAGAACCTTCAACCAGGACTGATGATGTTTGGGAAATGCACCACTGACCGATTCAGTCTAGTTTGTGAATGAATTGTTGGATCAGCACCAGATGATTCCAGTACATTTTCCAGTACAGTGAATCAAAAAAAAAAAAAAAAAACATACTCTATGAGGTCTGTGAAGTGGGGTATCCAGTGTACATGTGCATTACATGTGACTGTGCCAGTGTTTTGCTGTGATCTTGGAATGCAGCGATTTATGAGCAGAAACAGACTTTGATTAGAGTATATCAAATGGATTATGCACAGCCTAAGAGCCTGTGCGTAAGTGTGTGTGTGTGTGTGTGTGAGAGAGAGAAAGAGAGACAGTGTCCTGTACCGTAATCATAATCACTCTTCAGGTTGCAGGTCCTACACTGAGGGTTTTTGACAGGCTGTCCTGGTACGTGCTCCACTAGTTTGCAGTACATTTCTGGTCCTGTTTGTCCACACGTGGCGTTGGTCTTGATCTCTGCCATCGAGGCCAGGTTCAGCACAGCTGGGAAGAGACCTGCACACACACACACACACCGTTAGCTGTTACCAAGACAGATGATCGTTTCTACAGATGATTTAAGACCAACAGCACCCAACAGCAAGGGTTCACATAGCTTTTCAATCATCTTCCCAGATGCCCACTATGCAATGTGCCGTTTTTGATTATGGTGATAATAATAATAATAATAATAAAATAAAAGATTTTAATCAGAATGCAGAGATATATTTGAGCATCAGTGGAAAAAGATGCATTTTGAATGGTCAGTTCTTAAATAGCATCAGGCAAACTAGATTCTGATGTTGCAGCAATGAGTAACTCATTGATTTAAATGGGTGTAGTCTATTTTTATTGCAACATGCTGTTTGTTTGCAATTTTCTTGTGTGCGCATGCCCTCCTTGTAAACCAGTCCTTGTTCCAGGAGCTCATCATTTATAAGCGAAGCATTGTCCTATATTAAATGTACACCGAACTTAACACTTAACTTAATTTTTGGTTAAAATTGATTAGGGAAAAAATGGTGAAAATGCTGTTTCACACTGATTATGCAGCTTGCTCAGATGACTGATTACAAAGTAGACTTCAGTTTAGTATCCTACCGACAGTCGAGTTAAATCTTTTTTTTTTTTTGCTGAAATGTATCATGGGAAAGTCTTATTAGAACAAACCTGCGGATGTTTTGAAACAAAAGGATCATTTCAGTAACGGGAGACTTTAAAGCTGCATGAAATCAAATGCAATGTCTGTTTCATCAAACACATCCTTCATCAAAATAGCACAGCAACAGTTGTATTATGGAAACTGATCCTGCTTTGTGAGAGCTGTTTTGCTCGTCCTCGTTTCTGTAGTTAAAACTCTTTTAGAATCCACTTTCCCAGCATTTCCAGCAATCACATATTGATAATATGGAGCTCACGTTCAAATCCTCTTGAGCAAGAATTTGTTTTGGACACTTTACAGTACATAATACAGCATACTAGCATACAGCTATGTAATTTAAAGATAAGGTAGGAGTTAGGGCTGCCCAATAAATTTTAAAAACAAAAATCTGATTCATGAAAAAAGTGTGGTTTACAGCATTATCTTTATATTTACTACTCTTGCATCAAAGGTAACAACTTACAATATATATTTGCGGCATTAAGCATCGTCACCAGTGTTGAGCACATAAACTCAGTGGCCAGTCAGATGCTAGATGCATGCAAATATGCTTAAAACTTCAATGATTGTAACAAGAGTTTTCATGAGAGTGCAGAACTCACAAGCTTGTGCTGAACTGAAATACTGTAACTGACAGCTTCAGTGATTTTTTGGAAAATAAGTCACATCTGACTACAAGTCTCTTATTGTTGAGAGAAAAAAAAAAACACACAGGTAAGTCGCATCAGTATATACATCATATTTTATTATTAATTTCAGAAACTATACATAAAAAACGTATTTGGAACAGACATAAACAATATAAACGTGTTTTAGTTTTTTCTCACGCATAAATACGAATGGTATTTAGAACAGAACAGGAATGAAAAATATAAATACTTGTTCAAAATATAAATATAAGTGTAAAACAAACAGAAATTACAGTAGCATTTAATACAGTAAACTACCGCCACAAATCTAAATGTGTGTGATTTACACATTTTGCATTTTGCATGTCATAGTCACAATATGTTTCATATGATAAAAAAATTATTTATATTCAGGAAAATATAGTACAACAGGAGCACTCTTTGCTCGCATACAAAATTTTTATTATTTAATCTGCTTAATTAAGGTTTTTATTTATGAGTGAGTGACAAAATTCCAATGATTGACATTAATTGTCATTAATCACCATTTCAAGGGAAATTACTGAAATTATGATTTGTCATAATCATGCAGCCCTAATAGAAATATCCACATTTTAACAGTAAGTCAGTAGTTAGTGTACATAGTGCATTAAGCGGTACACTAGTATTTCAGCAACCTGAAATAGAAGGACGAGGGTTTTAAACAAAGACATTAATGTCTGGATTGCGTGGTTTAACTCTGGATGTCAGCAATATTAAACTGGGTTTTCCGTTGTGTGATGTGTATTTATGCACCAAAAAAAAAAGAGCTTGCATAGTTGGTCAGAATCAAAGAGCACTTGAGCTCATGAAATCAGTCTCAGCTGTTCAGACAGATGTTCCTTACGAGTTCTCAGAGACATGCGAGCTGGACAAAAGCAAGGTTCTCCTCTCTGTCACAATCACTCAGACTCTCCCTGTGCTCCTTACAGTCAGTTCTCTGAATGCTAGTGCTAGTTCTGCAGTTTAGTTGCAGGGTTAAAGTCTTTTTTACGCCCTCCTTCACGCAAACACATCACAGCTTAGCAGCTGCCTCTGGAATGTCCACAATCAAATGGATATCATGCGCAATATGGGACACATTTGTAAAGCATAACAAGCACATTTTCCCAGGAAACATGAACAACTTACAGCTTGGATGTTTTTGAAACTGGAGCTTTACAAGTGCTTGTATTTTAGCATTTATAAGTGCTGTACTGATTCTTCTCACACATTCTGCCTGGGGATTGTTCTAAACCTTTAAGCCCTAAACTTCTGCAATTACTTTAGCCCAAGTCACTTATAACCTATAGTCATATAACTTAACATAATCCATAACTTATAGTCAGACATTGTAATTCTCTTTATAATCTCCTATTGATTTTATGTGGTAGAATTTTCAACGTTTAAAATATTTTTTAGCAGTGATTATTTTGTGATGGTATTTGCGTACTGAAATGTATTTGAGGGGATGATGTGTTCAGGGATGATTAGTAATTTATAGCAAACTCGCTTTGATGCACAACACAGTTTTGCAATGTTCCAAATGTTGTCATTTGCACTTTCATCACATTACAGGTCTACATCTAATTAATAACGTCTAAAATCAGTAAAGAGAGTCATTGAAATTGAGCAGAAACACAACCTAAAGGTCACTGAATCTTAGTGTGGAAGCGTTTATTGCAAAACAAGACCAGTTTTGGAAAATTACACAATTACAATGTACAAAAGCACCTTTAGTGGTTTTGTAATGGTTTTTCATTCACAAGCTACAGATGTTGATCTTGATCATAGGTAAATATTTCACATATTTCAGTTTTACATACTATTTTTTTTATTTTTTTTAGTTTTACCGTGCATGCATGAACTGTCCAAATGATCAGTCTAAATCACAAATCAATTTAAAGTATTGCTGTTTAGTTCAAACAAGCTCAAACAAGTCAATTATTCATTATTCAGGCATTGCAGTTCAAAATATAAACAGCTGAAGAAAATACAGATTGCAAGACATGACAGCGGAAAAACTGAGAGGAATTATGAGCCGAGGGCCTTACGAGCTTTGACCATTTTGAAAAAATTGTGTTAGTCTGCTTAAATTTATGCACATGTGCACTATTCAAAAACGGCACTTATAGAGGACGTGCAAAAGTACATAGTTTAAAATGCATTTATATTTAAATAGAATGGAAGATGTAGATTGTATTGCATGTTAGCTTGCTTATTGTGCCCAAGAGCATTATATATTGAGCCCATATGTCTTACAAGGAACTATGCTTCTAACTGCAGGTCGAGAGCTGTAGTTCCAACCAAGTAAGTTTGTGACGCTGTTTGCGAATGTTCGTTTGAACTACGGATTTGTAGCAATAGCCCATTGTATAGGTCAAAATGATCAATTTTTCTTTTATGCCAAAAATCATTAGGATATTAAGTAAGGATCATGTTCCATGAAGATATTTTTATAAATTTCCTACTGTAAATATATCACAAATTAAATTTTGGTTAGTAATATGCATTGCTAAGAACTTCACTGGGACAAATTTAAAGGAGATTTTCTCAGTATTTGGATTTTTTTGTACCCTCAGATTCCAGATTTTCAAATAGTTGTATCTCGGGCAAATATTGTCCTATCATAACAAACCATACATCAATGGAAAGCTTATTTTTATTCAGCTTTCAGAAACAAATGTATACTTATTACTGGTTCTGTGGTCCAGGGTCACAAATAACTTACATTTGAAATATAATATTGGCAGTTGCTTTCACAAACAGAAGAACTGTTGGGGTGCTCTGGTTTCGTTAAAAAAAAAAAAAAAAAAGAATGATTGATTCAATGACTCATTTTTGAATTTTTGAACAAGTGGTTTGAGTGAATGAATAATTCAATGACACATTCATTAAGAGATGTCACATGTTTTGATTGGAACAAATTAGCATTGATCAATGAATCGAGTGAATGATTGAGTGAATGATTCAACGATTCAAATGACCCACTCTGTTAAATACTGCATTATAACGGTCCTGTGTAATCTGGGCAAAAAGAAAAGTTTAATAAAGGTGTAATAAATGAAAATCTAAGACAAGACAATATGTTATTTTGTGCACAGCATGTTGTGGGTTTAGTTTGAAACCATTCTGAAATCTGACATTGCGTTACCATGGAAATGGTATTTCCATATCATATTAGAAAATGTATTTGTTTATGAATTCTAACAATTATAACAACTATGGGGATGACAGTTAAAGGGTCAAAGAGAATGAACTCAAAGTTTTTTTTTTTGGTTTTTTTTTTTGTTATTCACACAAAGAAAACTGGTTCTTGAATTCTGAATTTTGCCCAGTACTAACAGCTGTTGAATCTAATTCCCATTTGCAATGACACAAGACCAATCAGCACACATTCACCTATTCAGAGAGAACTGGATCAAAACCCTCTCATGATCTGCATGTCAGATCTTGTCTCAATCGTGTTCACCTTTACCTCTCAAAGATGATCTAAACACAGACGCGCTGAAAAGAGAAAATGTGGCATATAAGCACACTGGAGACGCTATTCATATGACATGTGTAGCTCCCGATAGCTGAAAGTATAATTATGAATCCAGATGAAATGATTCTAAAAGACCTGTCATGTTTCCGAGAGCGTTCTGATCCGCAGGTGCCCCGGGACACAGTTCAGGGTTATCGGTCTTTCTCTGCCTCTCTGAGCCGGGCCGGATCGATATCAGCGTTCATTCCTTCTTCATTCATATCCTGATATGGCTGATCCTTCATTCAGCTTGACAAAACTAATTATTCTTTCATGCGGCGCTGGGCGTCAGGAGCCGTAAGCCGTCTGTCTGCAGGCCTCACAGCCGAGAGACGTGCCTTTCAAAAGATAAATTTCTCCATCGCTCACTCCCATCCTGATCCTCATCTGCTCTGTGCATTTATGATGATGCTGCGAACAACGGAGCTCTTTCGGGTCGGGCCGAGCTGTCGGTTCAGACGTACAGACGTTTCATCTAACACCAAGAATCCCTGCTGAAGGAAATAATCCACACAATGCCTCCGGATGAGCTGTGAAACATCCAGCTACAAACAAGAGCTGCCTTCAAATGATGGGAATGAAACCTGCAAGTATTAATCAATTTTTCCTAGCAAAAACATCTAAACCCTTAAGAACAAATATCACGAAATTCGTGTTGTTGACTTCATTTGTAAGTTGCCTAAAGCGTCTGCTTAATTAATAAATGTAAATGAAATTTAGAAAGTTGCCAATGATCAAGTGACCTGAGCTGCTCTCCACATTCATTTTACAGCTCTCTACTCTTGCAGCATGATGACTACTGACTCATTTATGAGTTTTTATTTTTCCTATGGACAACAACTGGGACAACACTACTGAGAAAGTCTTCTGAGATTTAAAAGAGCAGCATGTGAGCAGTAAATGTTTCCTCTGGAGCCTTATGCAGTTTTGCTTCATTTTATGAATATTTATATATACAAAATATGATTTTTTGCAACATCACACACTCGCACCAAACACACATCCTTAGATTTGTACACACACTTGCATTGATACACTTGTGACAACACACTTGTAACACCTTGCACCATAAACACGTCAATCTTGCCGCATTCAATCAGCCTCTGAGCGGATTGTGTGTGTGTGCGTTTGTTTGCTTAGATAGATTTCAAGGTGGGATTCGCTGATGTTTATTTCTTTTCTTGCTGTTTTTTTCTGTCAAAGTTTATGAGCCTGTGTACATGTGTGAGTTGTCAAACACAGACAAACACACTTGTTGTATATGTGGTTTAAGGTACTCTCCATAGGAGTTATGGATTTTAAACTGTTAAAACTATAGCCTTCAATTACATGAAAAGTTCAGATTATTAATTAAAGTGGCATTCATACACAGAGCCTCATTCATGCCACATAAGCAGAATAAATTGTGTAAATCATTCTGAAACAAATTTTCAGATTTGTAAAAATATGTTTGTTTGTTTTTTTTGTAAAAAAAAGTTATTGGTAAGAAAAACTGCTCCCAACCAATTGAAAATCCCATTTTCAAAATTAATTTATTAACGAATTAATCTAACAAATCTATGTTTGTGAATCCAGAGGAGAGATTTCTGGAAGGTTTTCAATTCAATATTAGAGATGCACCGATAATAAATTCCTCAGTCGATACCAATTGCCGATTATTCAGAATGATATGTAACGATAGCGATGCTGATACCATTATAAAGCTTGGAGGAGTCAGGACATTTTTTAAGACAACTCTAATTGTATTCATCTGAAAGAAGAAAGTAATATAATCCTAGGGTGCTTAAATCATGGGGTAATTTTCATTTTTGGATGAACTATACTTTTAAGTGACAATGTTAACAAGTTGTTTTATTTGACATCTTTCTTTTGGTTGAAATGGTGATTGAGCGATTATATGAGACATTTTGGTAAGTTGTACTGTGTCTCTCAACATACAGTTGAGGACGAAGGTTTGCTTCCCCCTTTCAGAATCATTGAAAATGTTAATTATTTTACTATAATAAGAGGGATCATACAAAATGCATGCTAACATTTATTTAGTACTGACCTGAAAAAAGATATTTCACATAAAAGATGTTTACATATAGTCCACAAGACTTTTAAACTGCTCACTGTTCTTCAGAAAAATCCTTCAGGTTGCACATATTCTTTGGTTTTCCAGCATTTTTGCTATTTAGGCAAAATAAGAAAAATATACACATTTCCATTCTGTTCAAAGGTTTTCACCCCCGGCTCCTAGCGCACATCTAATGTTTGTCCGTCTGGAGCATCAATGAGCCTTTTAACAATTCTGTAATAGTTGCATATGAGTCCCTCAGTTGTCCTCAGTGTGAAAAGATTGATCTCATATCATACAGTCATTGTTGGAAATTGTTCAAATACACAAAAATGCTGGAAAACCAAAGAATTTGTGGGACCTGAATGATGCAAACTTTTGATTTTTTTTATTTTTATACATTAAATTATTTTCTCTTGTAGACTATATGTAAACATCTTTTATGTGAAATATCTTATTCAGATCAGTATAACATAAACAATAACATGCATTTTGTATGATCCCTCTTATTTTGGCAAAATACACTGACCAAAATTTTAAACGCAACACATTTGTTTTTGCCCCCATTTTTCATAAGCTGAACTCAAAGATATAAGACTTTTTCTATGTACACAAAGGGCCTATTTCGCTCAAATATTGTTCACAAATCTGTCTAAATCTGTGTTAGTGAGCACTTCTCCTTTGCATTCGGTTTGCATAACCAAAGAATTTCTGCACAAACTGTCAGAAACCGTCTCAGGGAAGCTCATCTGCATGGTCGTTGTCCTCATCGGGGTCTTGACCTGACTGCAATTTGTCATCGTAACAGACTTGAGTGGGCAAATGATCACATTCGATGGCGTCTGGCACTTCGGAGAGGTATCCTCTTTACGGATGAATCCTGGTTTTCACTGTACAGGGCAGATGGCAGACAGCGTGTATGGTGTCGTGTGGGTGAGCGGTTTGCTGATGTCAATGTTGTCGATCGAGTGGCCCATGGTGGCGGTGGGGTTATAGTATGGGCAGGCATATGTTATGCACAATGAACACAGGTGCATTTTATTGACAGCATTTTGAATGCACAGAGATACCGTGACGAGATCCTGAGGCACATTGTTGTGCCATTCATCCACGACCCTCACTTCATGTTGCAGCATGATAATGCACGGCCCCATGTTGCAAGGATCTGTGCACAATTCCTGGAAGCTGAAAACATCCCAGTTCTTGCATGGCCAGCATACTCACCCAACATGTCACCCATTGAGCATGTTTGGGATGCTCTGGATCGGCCTATGCGACAGCGTGTTCCAGCTCCTGCCAATATCCAGCAACTTCGCACAGCCATTGAAGAGGGGTGGACCAACATTCCACAGGCCACAATCAACAACCCGATCAACTCTATGCGAAGGATATGTGTTGCACTGCGTGAGGCAAATGGTGGTCACACCAGATACTGACTTGGTTTCAACTAGTTAGTAGTCCTCTGCAAAAAACTTTAACCATCCAATCAACACAGCGCAAACTCAGGTTCTGGAAGGAAAAAATCCTGTTCATGTGCTCCACTAAGAAACATATTTTAGTGATAGGCTATAAACCTTCCAAGACACACCAACAACAAGCTCCGATGCTCTGGATGTTAGTGAGTTCAGCTTTCTAGCATCTTAGAAAGCTAATAATAACAGCTGGATTTGAGGGCTTAATGTTCTGTATTAAATTAAAAGTCTTCATAAGAGGAATGAATATCTGTGTAAACTGTTCATAAAACAAACAAATTCAACACACACACATTAACTTCCAGCAAAGCATTTCTTCAGCTATGCTCTGTACTTTGCACTATGTTAAGAAATAAATTAATGTTCCTAGCCACATCTCATCTCTCAATATGTGTGTGTGTGTGTGTGTGTGTGTGTGTGTGTGTGTGTGTGTGTTTGAGTGAGTGAGTGAGTGTGACTTCCACCTTTGTTTCTGTCATTCTGTACAACACATCACCATGTTTCCATGGTGACAAAACACAGAATGGCACTTAAAGATGAACGACTTCCTTAATAGAGGATAATGACACTTGTAATTTGCAATTGGACGTGCTTTTATTCCCTTTTTCCTTTCTTTCTTCTTTTTCTTCATCACTTGTTTATTATTATGAAGCAGACTCGCACTGGTTCTGTTGCCTTTGGAGACGCAGACGCACACACACGCAGATCTCTGTATTTTGATTTCATTATGAGTGCACGGTTTGCAGGACTGAGGCGCTTCAGGTTGTAATATGAGAGATTAACAGGACATAAACAGAGCTGAAATTACCATCAGAACATCCTGTTCCACTGCTACCCCCTGACTCCCAGCACTGACTCTAAGCATATCTGTGGGTGTTTCTATCAGTATGAAGTCTGGTCCTCACTACAGCTTACCCCAAAAACTGCTCACTTAGACAGGACAGGCCTAGGCAAAGTGTCCAATGAGACTTTTTAAATGTTCTTTACTTACAAAGATTTAATATTGTTTTGTTTTTCCTGCTGTCCATGACCTGATCACAGCTTGCCAGTTGAGAAACACTGGCAATGAATACACAGTGCTTAAGGATTCACCTTTTGCGCCATTAATTAATCAATTAACTAATGAAAATAAATTACAATAAAAAACCTTATTGCAACTGCTGGTATTATAGAAACAATTTTACATTTCTGTAAAACCAAATTTTATAAACGAATATTACAACATTAAATCCCAAATGCCAAAATAATTCCAATTATTTTGTACTAACCATTACAGTACAATAAAAATGGAAGAAAAAATACTTTGCTTTGATACAGCATTGGATACAACTTACTGTAGTATCTTTCTACTCTGTAAACACCTTTGGAAAGCTCTTAAACAACTTTAATTAATTTTATTAGCTACAACTAAAAGACATCAAAACAGCCAGAGTGACTTAGATGTGGGCAAAGCTATTTTATCAGGAATTTTGAGGGCTATGCACTACTTCTACTTTCTTGTTTCATTGAGACACATCTTAAAATTTAGTTGCCATCTTGGTATTTTCTATGCATAGCCATACAAAACAAAACAACACAAAACAAAACAAAACAAAACAAAACAAAACAAAAAATGGGGATAAACCAAAATCTCAAAACTGTTAATCAGGATTTTGTGTCAATAATATACAGTGTGTAAAATTTGCAATCTAAAATCTATCAAAAAGTGCAGGGCATTTATTACAGTCACGGCCAAAATACCGGCACCCTTGCAATTCTGTCAGAAAATGCAACACTTCTCTCTGAAAATTTTCCAATTGCAAATGTTTTGGTATTTACATGCTTATTGTTTTTGTTTGCACTGCAACAACACAGAAAAACAGAAGAAAAGTCAAACTTGATCAGATTGCTTTTCAAGCATTTGATGCTCCTGTAATTTGTATTTAGACACACCTGTGGCATGTAACAGGTGTGCCCACTATAGTAATCACACTTGCAATCAGTTAAAATGGAGAAAAGTTGACTCAACCTTTGTGTTGTTTGTCACACTGAGCATGGAGAAAGTTTAAAGAGTTGTCTGTAGATTTGAGAGAAAAATTTGTGGAAAAACACTGACAATTTCAAGGCTACAAGTCCATCTCCAGAGATCTTATTGTTCCTGTGTCCACAGTGTGCAATATCATCAAGAGGTTTATATGGCACTGTAGCTAACCTCCCTGGACGTGGACAGAAGAGCAAAATTAAAAAAAAAAAAAAAAAAAAAATTACAACAAAGGATTGTTCGAATGATGGATAAAGATCCACGATTAACTTCCAAACAAATTCAAGCTGATCTGCGGACAGAGGGTACAACAGTGTGTAAGGGATACAGGTCAATTTAGCTCAAAGGGAATCGTTTAAGATTGAACAGAATCTCTGTACGGCGGATCAATGAATCAGCCAGTGATTCATTGAGCGAGCCGTATAACATCAACTCTGCAATGGATACTAATATCTAAAATAGAGTGAAAACACTATTTATTAGCACGGTAACAAGGTCGGCAGTTTAAGACATTAATTTATAAGCACAAAACTTCTCTTTTCAATATGAATAAGTATTTATTGGATGAACCTAAGACATATAAACTAATCTAACACATAGACACGCATTCACACATTCATACAGGTTGCAGGAAGAGAGAAAATGAGGAAAGAATAAGTTTAGAAGAGTGAAAATATGAAATCCCAAGCTTATAGCATATGCAATTGCTTAGACCCAAACAACCATCAATCTTTTAAGTAACCCTCACATTGAGTTTTTCAATGAGGCTATTAAACTTTCAGCTAGAATCTGAAGGTTTGTACTTGCGTTGCCTTTGTGTTAAGGGATTCCCTTTGATGACGTCATTGCAGAAAGGGGGTTTCCCAAGGTCGCTGATTGGCTGGAAGTTTGTGGTCTTTAGAAGTAATGTCTTGGGCGTTGGCTGGAGGATGGAGTCGTGAACGCTGGTTAAAGTTTTGAGGCGGGCACGAAGTCTGAGACACGGCTTAGCGGCAAAACCTAACTTAGAACACAAAACTCTCAACGGAAAGAAAAAGATTAAAGTAAAGAAAGAAATGCGACGATCTCCTCATGTTTCCGTTTTAAAGGAGTCGCTGGTGTGCAAGCTAGGAAGCGTTTAAAGAACGCAAAAAGCAAAAATCTGATGATTACCAAAGAATTTTGGGGTGCAACATAGTGGCCAGTGTCAGAAAGCTGCGTCTCCACCAGAGGTCATGGGTCTTCCAGCAGAACAATGACTCCCAACACACTTCAAAAAGTACTCAAAAATGGTTAAAAACAAAGCTCTGGAGAGTTCTGAAATAGCCAGCAATGAGTCCAGATCTGAATCCCATAGAACACATGTGGAGAGATCTCAAAACAGCAGTTGGGAGAAGACATCCTTCAAATCTGAATGACCTGGAGCAGTTTGCAAAAGAAGAGTGGTCCAAAATTCTAGTAGAGAGATGTAAGAAACTCATTCATGGTTCCAGGAAGCGACTGATTTCAGTTATTTTTTCCAAAGGGGGTGCTACCAAATTAAGGGTGCCAACAATTTTGTCCAGTGCATTTTTTGGGTTCTGTGAGGAATTGTATCAGATTTGACTTTCTTCTCTGTTTTTTTTTTTTTTTTTTTTTTTGTGTGTGTGTGTTTTTCCAATGCAAACAAAAAAATAAAAAAAATAAATAAATAATAATAATAATAATAATAATAATAATAATAATAATAATAATAAACGTGAGTACCAAAACATTTGCAACTGCAACAATTTTCTGAGAGAAGGGTTGCATTTTCTGACAGAATTGCAAGGGTGCCATGGCTGTAGGTGTTATGATTTCTCCCATTCATGTCACACCAGTGATCTGTCTCTGCTTTATAATGCCTCTGGTTACACTCTTTTGTTATAACCAACAAACAAAGATATAATAAAACCAAATAAAGGCACAACAAAGTAAATTATGATAAATTGAAATGTGCAGTTACAACATACAAATCATCACCACAACCATACTCATTTTTTACAGGCAACATTTGCTCTTCTTTTTAATATTTCAGCTGTATTTTCCTCTCTGCTTCTTGACTCTGAACCCATCTCGATGAAAGTTTGATTCTGTGGAAGTAACCGTATATTGATGGCAGCTCTGTGCTTCATCACAGTCAAGGTTGCATCTCCTAACAAACACAAACATCAGTCATCACACAGAGCTGCTACACACGGACATCAATCTAGCCGGCCAACAGCCAGCGCTGAGAGAAACTCCATCACAGCCAAATACAGCAGCGCAACACTTCACACAAACCCACACCGTTCTGTCTTTAAAGGGGCAAAGCAGTTTGGCAGTTCATTTGATTTTATATTTTTTTATGAGCCTTGACAGCACAAGTACATTTCTGACTCTTTCCACCAGTATGGTACAAAGTGGTGTCCCATTGCATGTATTTATTTATTGCATTTTATTTTTTCTTGGGAAATAGATATGCTAGCTAAGTGTTGTTAAAAGTGTGAGGCACGTATCAGGAGAAGCATAGAAAATGAAAAAAAAAAATAAATAAATAAAACTTTCATTCAAAGAGAAATGAAAATGAATAGTAGTCTGCTTAGGGGCTGTATGTGGGAAACCTACTCGTGTTGTGCCTCAGTCATTTCTTAATTCTTTGTCCACTGCATACTTCCTTACTATAAAGTAAGCTAAAAAACAGTATGTCACAATCACAGTATTCAGGCGACACGTTCAAGGATGACTTATTACTTCTATCAGGATTCTGACATGCGCATTCAGTGGACACTTTATTATCCCAGATATATGAATGCCAGTGAAACGACGCAACTTGACAAATGTAGTATGTCTGAATTACATTCATACTATATAGAACATACTTTTTAATTGTTTCTAAATAATTACAACATTTTATTTTCAAACAAATAGATAAGATAATAAAATAAACACATCTTTTTGAGGTGCAAGTTAAAGGGGCTAAATACTCTTTGGAGAGTTTGCATTTTCTGTGTTTTTTTGTTTTGTTTTTTTTTTGTACCTACTCTAAGAATATATGATTTCCGACACAGCCACTTTTTTTTTTAATACCCTTTCTACATAATTCCAATAATCTTGGTCCATTTTCTCAGTTTTTTAAAGGGAACCTGTGGGTATTAAGACTTAATATATGGCTTAATATAACGTAAATTATTGCTCTCACTGAAAGGTAGCAGAAAACTCATGAAGGATTAAGTTACCTAAAAAATCTATATTGCTTTATACATATTTTGGACTATGGGGGTGCTATTATTTAGTTGATATAAAATGGTAGCTCTGTGAGTGACTAGCGCTACCTGTTGCTATTTTTACCGCAACACAACTCGAAAAATAAAAAACTGATACATTGTGCAGCTTATGGTTGTAATTTTCGAAGGGCAACAGGAGAAGCGATGTAAATCTTCACAGCTTTTCCTAGCGATTAAAAGAGGAGAACAGAATGGGAAGATGCCTGTGGATAAATAAACCTTCCTAAAGACCTGCATCTTTGTCCTCTCCACTTTAGCCCTGGCGACTTTTAGTAGACCACAGCTACTGAAAGAGCTTACAACTGGCAGAGACAAGAAATGCCAGATGCCATCTTGACAGGATGTAAACATTTGTCATGACGGCACAGCCACTAAAGGAGTTTCTCAGTGCGGATTTCATTCAATGAAAATCAATGGTTTGGCATTTGGTTTAAACCTACACTTGTATCCATCGCCACCTGTAAGGCACTCTCATAGTCCAAAATATGTATAAAATAATGTGGATTTTTTTTAAGGGGTGGCATCACACAGACAGAGGCCACTCCCACAATAGTTGATTGACATGAGCATCTTACCTCAGATCAGCTGTAACAGTCCGACCTTCATTGTTTCGATGCTGGAGCAGGGATGTAAGTTAGACAAGAATATCTCTGATTGAGCGATTGAGGTGTTGTGTTGCTGGATGTAATAATGAACATAGT